>JPKC01000492.1:0-66036 GCA_000750925.1 Pseudogymnoascus sp. VKM F-4518 (FW-2643) | reverse complement strand
GGCAGCGGCGGCAGAACACGTGCAGCCGCCCCGGACATAGAGTGAGAACTCCACATATTTGCAACACCTTTCCCGCCGTCCACTCGCCATCTTCAATCGCCTTCCCCAACTCCAGTTCCCAGGACCCCGTCGTCCGGCCGTATATACTTGCAGGTTTCACCCATTTCCACAATGGAACAGGACCACCAGTCAACAATCCTTCTGCACTGTTACCAAACACGGGGATCGAGAACAACTGGACTGACAGGCCCTTGTTTTGTGGAAGAGATGAAAGCTGTGCGACGATGTGTGGAATAATTTCTGGGTCTGAAGATACCGTCGGAGACTCCGTGATTAGAGATGTTAGACATTGATGGACGTTGGACGGTTCAATTACTGTAGGTAGCGTAAATGTACCTAACTCCCGAAAGTTTCGGACATGTTGGAAGCTACTGATGCCAAGCTGGGAGAAGATGGTGATCGAAGTTGTGGGTGAGCGTGCTGTCCAGTAATGAACTATCGTCGCACCTAAGCCATCGACTGACTTGATAACGCTTATAAGCAATACATGAGGATGAGAGAATGCTGTTAGATCTGGATCTGAAAGTGGAATCTTAAAGATAGATTAGTGAATGCTTGACCAGTTGGGTACGGAGCACTACGGAGTTAATATGTTTTATTTTTGTCTGGGCATTTAGTCCCGGGTATGGAGGTGGAGAGTCCTCCATTGCTCTATCAAGACTCCAAGAACGTAAAACCTTCAAATAGCTGTCTCAACAATGATAAATAATGAGGTGGCAGAGAAATTATAGAGGTAAGTATGTAAGGCGGGGTCGCATCACGACCAACACGATCGAAACGCTAGTGTGGACGACTGACAAAACCTGCATGCATGAGTTGTTGGACATATGCGGTGGCAAAATCAAGGATCTCATCAAAGGCCGACATGCCATAGCCACTATTAATTAGATTATAATAAACCACAAAAAGGTGCAGATCTATCTATGTGATGCTTGCCCTGTGAGCCGCTGTTATTCAAGGATATCATAAATAACTTCGCTGCGTCTTAATTGCGTCTTTCCCACTGTATATTATGTCAGCTATCTATTATCATCCCATAAAGACAAAGGTGAACGAGGCTGAGATCGTATGTATGGTGAGCTGTCTTAAATTCTATAGGACATGAGCAAACAAGCAAACGCGAGCCTTGTTGGTTTGCACCTCAACAGCCAATTAAGCCAAGGTTTGAGTAGCGAGATAGGTATGGGCGACTTCTTTGTAAAGGCCATGTATAGAGGAGTGAAGTGTAGTAAAAACCTACCTTGGCTGTGGAATTTACCTTGTGAGAGTGGGAAGCTGCCACTTGCCTCGTTCTTTTACATTTGGATTCCAGCTCATCTTTTCTTAACTAGCTTCTACTGGTGATGATTCTAGTTGATCGCAATACTCACGTCTCAGAATGCTGCAAGTCCCAATACTCTATTCTTTCAATGAGAGCAACCACTGACTCCAAGACACAATAGACCAGGGCTCTGCTTCGACTTCAAACGGGGCCGCTGCCGCCGCGGCACCAACTGTCGATTTCGCCATGATATGTCAACGACGACCACAAGCTCGCCAAGTGCTACAAACATACAGCCTCGTGAGGAGACTGAAACTGAAGCAACCTGCCGAAAATGGAAATACATGTTTCCGAGACCCAACACAAATTACTCGCGTTTCGAAGCTGCTATGGACATAGAAAGGTTCCTCCAGATAGGCTGGAATCTTATTGAGAGCGAGGATGCAGGAATACGCCAGGATGTCATCACCAAACTTGGTGCGGAAACAGGACTCTCAATCATCAAGACTATAACGGACACCATGGATGCCAGTCAAACAGATGAAACCTCCATTGCGATATTTAAAGACAGGACTCTTCCTCTCTACAGGATCATCTCTCACCCAGATGTGCTATACTCGCTGATACTGGAGACTCCTGTCGATACTATTTACACTTTTCTCTTTGGTCCTAGTGGCCGGCGTGGCCTTGGTGTGTTTCGCTTTACAGCAACTGCTCTGAGCGGAATGATTTTAGGACATTCCCCAAGCGATGAGGAAGCCGCTATCATTGCCATATCGTCAAGCCTCGCGGTTTTAGACCGGCTGATCGAGATAAACCAGAGTGCCCAGGTCATCGAAGGCTTTATTTCCATCGTGGAGACAATCTCTGCCTGCATTCCAGAGAACTTCATGGTACCAAACGCACAACAGAACCTCACCCGGATCAGACGCCGTCTTAACATTGGATCCTCATTACCCTTTGCACCAACCCAATCAGTTCCACAAAATCTCGTACCTGCAACTTTCGAGCTGAGTCAAGACTTGCCTGGAAACCTCTCAAACATCGGCGCTCGACACGATAACGACCACGCAAGTATCGCTGATATACAGATCCTCCCTACGGCTCAAGAGATTGCCTCCCAGCGGCAAGAGTATCTCCCATTAATCGACCCCGCACACCACCACCTGTTAGGTCTCGCTGGGCTTCTAGACAGACAATTCCGACTCCTCCGCGAAGATACAGTCGGTCAACTACGGGATGCAGTTCGTGAAGAGAGTGTGAGACTAGAACGTCCAAACCGCAAAAAACCAACAGCACATCATGACCAGCAAGCCATTCGAAAGCTAGTCTATCATAACGCCTGCTTTTCTCAGATACGTGTTGATCGCAGAAAGGGTCTACAAGTTGTAGTCGATTTCAACCAACCCACCCAAATAAACAACAAATCTGCAAAGCAGCGAGAAGACTGGTGGAAGGGAAGCAAGCTTTTAGAGGCCGATTTGCTAGTCTGTTTCGTCTCATCAAATGGAAGAATTATCTTCCTGTCTGTCTGCAATCCTATATTTCCAGGAAAGGGCTCTGATCAAGACGATAAGAGGAGACTAGATGATAGTCCCAGCCTTTTCAGACATGCGAATCGTGCGTCTGTGCTATTAAGCCTAGCTGAATATAAGTCAGAGGATGTCAATTGGATTACAACTCACATCGGATCTTCTAAAGCGCGACAATCACTCGTTGAGTTCCCAGGAGTGCTCCTCCCTTCTTTTCAACCAACTCTGCAAGCCTTACAGAAAATGAGCAGGACACTGGACCTTCCATTTGCGGAAATCGTTGCACCAAACACACAGGCATCTGCTATCGTCATAAAACCTCCAGCATATGCTACGAAGAGAGGGTTCAGCTTTAACCTCGACGTTCTCGCCGGGGTACCACTATTTCTAACCCCTGGGCAACCATTCGATTACACCAAGCTAGAAGAAGGGTCCACGCTTGACGAAGCCCAGCAACTCGCCGTCATACAAGCTCTTAGTTTAGGACTGGCTTGTATTCAAGGACCCCCTGGTACTGGAAAGAGTTACACTGGTGGAGCACTTATCAAGACCTTACTCAAAAACCGGAAAGCCGCCAATCTAGGCCCCATCATCTGCGTCTGCTACACGAACCATGCTCTTGATCAGTTACTAGAGCACCTTGTGACCGATGGTATAGGGCAAGTCATTCGTCTCGGATCAAGATCGAAGTCCGAAGTGCTTCAAAACCTTACAATCCGCCATGTAGCGCAAGAAGTTGTGCCAACGAAGATTGAAAAACATAATAGATGGAAGCATAATCAGGCCATTGGAGAAACACTACAAGAGGTTGAAGATATATTATCTGGGTTAAATAACCCGAAGTCATGGACGAACATTCAGAACTATCTTATGAAAACCCACAATCGCCATTTTAACGAATTGTTTGGCAAGGGAGTTGATGAAGAGGGGTTTCAGGAAGTTAAAGGCAAGAAGTACAGGGTTTTAGAGAGTTGGCTTAGAGGAGCGCCGAAGAAACTTGTCTCAAACCGACCGGTTGCTCAGCTTACTGCGATTTCTTTGAGAGAGATGTCGACGTTAGAGCGTACTGCTCTTTACGAACATTGGGTTAACCAGCACGTTTCTCGACTCTCTAATACGCTTATTCAAGCGCTGGATTCATATAACGATTCAAAAAGTGCGCTGGATAAATGCCACAGTGAACTAGACCTTCGATGTCTTCAAGAAGCTCATATCATCGGCGTGACAACTTCTGGGTTGGCAAGGAACATTGAGTTGCTTCAGCGCGTGGGAGCAAAAGTGATGCTATGTGAAGAAGCAGGAGAAGTTCTTGAGGCACACACTCTCACCGCATTCCTACCTGGAGTTGAGCATGTAATCCTTACCGGAGACCATGAGCAACTCCGGCCGCAGATCAACAATTTCGAGCTTCAACATGATAATCCCCGAGGCAAGAAATACTCCCTCGACATTTCGCTGTTTGAGCGTCTCGTAAGGCCTCAGGCGGGGAGTTTCCAAGTCCCTTTAAGCACATTGAAGACTCAGCGGCGAATGCACCGTTCCATCTCTGAGCTAGTTAGAGTCCCGCTCTATCCAGACTTGCAAGACCACCCCTCAGTGTCAGAATACCCAGAAGTTGATGGGATGCGGAATCGCCTATACTGGCTGAACCACCAAGAGAACGAAGACACGCGAAATTCCCAAGCTGTCTCGTTATCCAGAACTAACACTTTCGAAGTGGAAATGGTCGCCTCTCTTGTCTCGCATCTTGTAAGGCAAGGGACATATGGACGTGAGGATATAGCAGTCATTACCCCATATCTCGGACAATTGCAGAAAATTAAGAAGAGATTAGCGAACTCCTTTGAGATTATTGTTGGGGATCGAGATCAAGAAGAGTTAAAAGCTCAGGGACTTCAAGATGACCCGGAAACTTCTAAAGATGGCCGAATCCAAATCCAGAAAACAACACTACTGAATTCTTTAAGAATTGCGACAGTCGACAATTTCCAGGGTGAAGAGGCCCAAGTCATTGTGGTCTCCTTAGTTCGGAGCAACAAGGAGCAGAAATGTGGATTCTTACGGACCTCCAATCGAATTAATGTGTTGCTAAGTCGTGCAAGGCATGGCATGTACATCATCGGCAACTCTGATACTTCGAGGCCAGTTCCTATGTGGGCTAAAGTACTCTCCATTTTAGAACGATCAAACAACATCGGGCCAAGCCTCGCACTATGTTGCCCACGACATAAAGAAACACCCATTGAAGTCTCAGTACCAGACGATTTTGCTCGGCTCGCCCCTGAAGGCGGTTGTGCCAAGAGATGCTCGTCGAGGCTACATTGTGGACACTCCTGCCCTAATATGTGCCATTCAACATCTTTACACAATGCAGTTTGTTGCCTTGAACGCTGTCCAAGGACAAAGAAAGGCTGCGAGCATGAGTGTCCGAGAGCTTGCGGAGATAGATGCGAGCCAAAATGCCAAGTCGTAGTATACAACATCCCTTTACCATGTGGACACATCGCTGGCCAGCTAAGATGTCACGAGGCGCAGGCACCAGACAAAGTTGATTGCCAGGTCCAGATGGAACATATTATGGAGCACTGCAAACATCAAATCCGAGTCCGTTGTTATGAGCTGCCTTTAAATGTCGATTACCCCTGTTCGGCAACATGTGGAGCAGCGCTGACTTGTGGGCACAACTGCACGCATGGTTGCAAAGATTGCAATACTAGGATTGATGGTTTAATTGCTACGAATATACATGGAGATTGTAATACTAAATGCGGCAGACCGTACACAACCTGCAGTCATAGCTGCAAAGCTCCATGCCATGGCGACATGCCCTGTCCTCTTTGCACAGAACCATGCGAAGTTAGCTGCAATCATTCGAAATGCAGCAAGCTATGTCATGAGCCATGCGCACCATGCGCCGAAGATTGTTCCTGGTCTTGTCCACATCGGGGACGGTGTCCACTACCATGTGCAGTGCCATGTGATCTGTTACCATGCTCAGAGCGCTGTTCAAAGATATTAGCCTGTGGGCACCGATGTCCATCCACTTGTGGGGAGGTCTGCCGAGATGTTGCGTATTGCCAGATCTGTGCGCATCCAACAATTAAGGGGATGGTTGTTGACTTTATCATGTCATCTACTTTTGAAGAGGTCAATCTTGATGAGGACCCATGCATTGTACCGCCATGTGGGCATATCCTGACCCTAGAGAGTATGGACGGACATATGAGCATGTCGGATTTCTATGTATTTAATTCCGAAGGGTCGATTATAGACGTGAAGAATAGCGCCGAGCCATTCTCTGCCTCTGAGATGAAAAGTTGTCCAACTTGCCGTGGCCCTCTACGAAATCTCAACCGCTATAGTCGAATTGTCCGTCGAGCATTAATCGATGAGTCGACAAAGAAGTTTATTGTCTGGGCCAACATGGGGTTTATCCCTCTTGTTACAAGGATGCAAGCAATCGAGGCAGAATTCCGCGAAACTGTCAGGGACAACCAGAAGACATCGGATAGGGCATCGACACAACTTCCTTCCTCAGAACAAGTCCAGTTAAGTGGGACCCGCAATAAACAAATCTCCCAAATCGGAACACTTATGCGAAATGAGAACCGATATAAAATGATCCTTGAGTTTCGATGGGAGATCAGCAAGTTTCTACATCAAGTCGATGAGAAAGAGCAACCTTTCGGCCGCATATATGACCTCGTTCAAGACGCCCGGAGACATCGTGGCATCAATATTGATTTGCACTCAAAAATCGACATTCTTCAGGTGCGGAATCGACTTCTTACGACTGTGCTGCTTATTAGATGCGATTACACCATCCTCTTGACTTTCCTCGACGATCGGAAACACGAGACGGGCGCAAATTCTCCTAGCATTCGAGTTGACTTGAGCATTAATAGAAAGGAATGTGAGGAATTGATAACTGAATCTCACTTAAAAAACCAACCCGGAAACGCCGTCGAAGGTCACTTATACTGGGCACGGTTTCTCGCCCTTGAGCGGAGTCACGAAGAGCCTGGATCGGAGCTTACACAGCTCTTAGACGAGGCTCGAGGCCATCTTAAACTCGCATACAAATTATGTGATAAATACCCTGGCCAAACAGCAGGTATGAGAAATGAAATTGAGGACGTAGAGAAGATGCTGCGCGGTTCGACGTTCTACATGCCAGTGAGCAACGACGAAAAGGCTGCTGTGTATGCAGCTATGGCACGGGACTTTAGAGGCACAGGACACTGGTATTACTGTGAGAATGGTCACCCGTTTACTGTTGGAGAGTGCGGTATGCCTATGGAAACCTCGCAATGCCCACAATGCGGCTCCCCGGTGGGTGGTCGTAATCACCAGGCTGTTGGTGGTGTAACACTTGCGACAGACTTGAGCTACAATTTGGTGGTGTTAGGATTTGATATGGATTGCCAGGAAGGGTTGGACAGGGGTAATCGGCTCTATGTCTGAAATTGAGGAAGCCATTGTTTCCCATTGAGGGAACTGACGATTATTCGCGTAGTTGGCCTTGTTATCGGAAAATTGCCACGAGCTAGCTCTTAAAATTTTTTATAGGGTTCGTTCAATGACAACCATCTTCAGCCGTTTTCTTTATAAAACACGTAGGATACGCTTGGAGATATGTTGCAGATGTCTCGAAGCTGATTTGTGGCGAAGAAAATGTATCTCGTTAACTTTAAAATCGAGATAACCGTTATAATATCTATTATATTGCTAAAACCTAACATAAATGGTATTTATCTATCTCAAATGTGCGTCGTCTCGACGCCCCCCCAAAATGAAGTAAAATATCTAAATCCTCTCCCTCCCTCCGACTGTAACAAACTCACCACTCCCCTCCTACTTCCACGCTGCAACAATAATATCCGCTGCCATCTCCGCAACTCCATAAACGGCCGTCTGTATATGCGCTCCCGGAATAATCGGAATAACACTCGCATCCACGACTCTTAGCCGACTCACGCCATAAACCCTCAACTTCGGGTCCACAACTCCCCCATCTTTACGGGGAAGCATCGCGCAAGTCCCGACGGGATGGTAAATGCTCAGCGTGTTAGCGCGGGTGTAGGCCTCCCAATCCTCGTCCGTGGCTACCGTCGTGCCAGGTTCGTACTCAGTAGCCCAGATGGAGGACATAGGTGCTGCGGTGGCGATGGTGCGCATGAACTTTGCGGCGACGATCATGGAGTGGAGGTCGTATGGGGTTTGGAGGTACTTGGGGTCGATAGTGGGGGGCGTGTTGATGTCCGTCGATTTCACGTGTACTGAGCCGCGGCCGAAGGGGTGCACGGAGGCGGCGAGGAGTGAGAAGAACTCCGATCCGAATAAGGGGGCATCGGCGGCGGGGTATCCCTTGACGCCTGTGTAGCCATCAGAGAAGATGATTTCGAGCTGCGACATTAGGGGTGTGAGCTTGGGATCGGAGAGGAAGGCGAGTTTCTTGGCATCAATTGGGTTGGAGAGGTTTGCGGACTGGCGCGCGAGGGCGAGGAGATCGGCATTGGTGGAGGTGGAGACCTGTGACCATGGGAGGTATGCGTAGCCGCTGCCGGTGTAGTCGTAGGCGGAGGCCAGGTTGGAATTGTACAGCGCGAGCTGGATTGCGGCGTAGGTGGCGTTGATGCGAAGGCGATCGAAAGAGAGGAAGTTGGGGAGGAGTTTGTAGGAGGACTGTATGCGGGTGTGGTCCTGGAGATTCTCGCCGACGCCAGGGAGGTCTGAGATGACCTTTTTGACTCCGGCGGCGGCAAGGACCGCGCCGTTGCCGATACCGGAGAGCTCCAGGAGGCCAGGGGATTGAAATGAACCGGCGGAGAGAATGACTTCTTTGGTGGCGGAGATGATGGTGCCGTCTTCAAGGGTGACGCCGGACGCAGTTGTGCCGACAAAATTGACTTTCGTGACGCGCTTGTTAAGGAGGAGGATGAGGTTCTTGCCTGCGGCGTCGAGGTAAGACGTGCTGTATGAGCGGGTGTAGTCTTTCAGGCGGATATTTGTGGGTTGTCTCATAACTCCGATAGGGTGTCCATCAAGCGAGGCCAAGTTTTCCTTCACTCCGAGGCCGTTTAAGGTCGGGATGAAGGTCAGCTGATGGGTTGGCAGGATGCGGTTCATAAGAGTCTGGATAAGACCCCCTTTGCCCACTCCACCGCCGACATACTCTGGTGACGGAACGAAGTTCTCGACCTTGAGCATTGCTGCCTGGATACTCTTCCAGTTCCACCCCGGGTTCCCTAGCTCCTCCCAAGCATCATAGTCCTTGATGCTGCCGCGGTCCCAAGTCATCAGGTTCAACGCCGAAGAGCCGCCTAGGACCTTGCCGCGGGTCATGCCAATGACGCGGTTGTTGGCGTTGGACTGGGCGACGGTGGTAAGATTCCAGTCATACTTGGTGCCAATGGTCGAGCCCTTCTTGCCTGGAATGAAGATTCCGGGGTCCGTTCGGCCATCCTGACCTGCTTCAATGACGAGGACACAGGAGGTGGGCAGCCTTTGGCTGAGGCGAGTCGCAACTGCGAGGCCAGCTGTACCGCCGCCTACAATGATCTAGGGGTCTCAGTAAAAGTTCAGCCATAGGATTGGAATTGCCGTACAAAGTCATAGCTTCTGAGGCCGCTGGCACAGGCGTGAGCGGTGGTAGTCGGGACTCCAGCTGTCGCGGGAAGAATCTGCAGGAGCACAGCCAGCAGGTGAGCGAAGGCCGCGCGATGTAGTTTCGTCATCTGAGCTGAGCGGAGCTGTGATTGGGATGAGAGATTTCAGCAGCTCCAACACGAGGGGAAGAATGGGTGTAGATCAAAGCTCAAACCATTGATGTGTGGCTTCAGGCGTGGCTTCTATGAGACTGTGTTTGAGAAGACGATAGAAAGGGGGCTCCTGGTAGCCTTTGCGACGATACGGGAGGGCTGACTGGTTATAGCCTATTTGACTATAAAGTGAGCAATGTCCCGGTCTGTGCGGGGCGGGGTTTAAACCATGACAGAGTAGTATAAGTTGGTAAGGGTTAGTAAGGATTGTACAGTATATTCAGGGAAGATGTGCAGTACTCTAAAATGACCCAGTGGGCAGAGGGGCTGCGATTGATGAACTGCCGTACGGTGCTAACTGCAGCAGTATGTTTGTGCTAGATATGGTACTTACTGTACGTATGGTAGATGTGTTGGGTGTTGGTTCTAAGCATAACGGACAGAGTGGGACACGGGGAGTTAGGATAGACCTGATGTCTAGCGGCGAAGCTTATTCACCGTCCTATATGGGTTACCTTAGGGGTTAGTACGGTAGCCTTGCAGCACTAGTTCTCACTAACGATGAGATGAACGTTGGATCTTAGACGGACAAGAATTGGTAATAGCGGCAAAATTCAAAATAATCCCTCCACGTAGTTGGTAAAATAGGGCTATACGACGAGTACGATGGAAGCGATGCGTGCTGGGTTTCGACTTTATTGGAGTTTATTGGTGCAGTGGCGCGTTCAGAGTGCTTTGGCCCCTTACCAGGGATAGGCCAGGGATGACTGGCGCTACATGGCCGGCAACATGGGAAATACAACTGCCATAACCAAGCCACAACTGTAACAACTCCAACTCTGACGACCTTGCAGTTGGAAGACATGCACGCACCGTACGGCAGCATGCTCCTACATTTACACATATTACGAAGCTGACACAATGTGCATGGGAATGCTCATGGGCATGCGCATGGGAGGGGTGTGTGGGTAGGCGACGAACTGTAGACTCTTTCAGTAGAGCAGATGAGAAGAGGAGGATAGATGACTACTGTACTTGATGGACGCTGAACTCATAGAACGCGTGGCATTTACTGCAATGAGCAGCTCTGTACTCGGAGCTGAGTTTGACACATTTAGTGGGCGTATGCTGAACTCACTCGATGGCGTGGATAAACTCGCGTGGATAGAGCTTGCCGACTACCAGCTGTCAGGTCTGCCGCCATCCAATTTCAATTCAATGGGAAGCGTTGTGTGGGGCCGTGTAAAGATGTCAGCCGTCCTGCCCCATGGGGGAGTCCTTCAGCTTCCGTTTGTGGCGAGTCCTCCAGTACTTCTCAGGGTTCTTGCGGTTGACCGGATAGCGACGCCGGCCCAGGCTCAATCCTCGTACCGCCGTATTCTCACTCAATCCACTGCCAGTAATGGAAGATTTGCCTGCTGATCGGCAACGAGGAGTGGTTCGTCTTACAAAATCTAAACACAGACTCACAACGCCACACGCTACATAAGGAACCCTTGACATGAAAGGAAGTAGGTACGGCCGTGCGCCAAATATCCAATATCTCTCTGGTATGGCGGGCAGGGAACCGCCAACCTCTGCCCAGGGACTAATAAGGGCCGGGAGTGCACCCTACTCGACATAGTCGTGTATAGTAGAGTATAGTCTCACATCTAGTCTATCATTATGGCATCCTCTGCTGGACCCGTGTCTCTCCCTGAGGACGAGAATATGGGAACCGTCCTTCTCGTACTAACCTCCGTCCTGATATTCTTTACCATCACCACAACAATACTACGTTTATGGGCGCGATACATGCGAGGCCTAGTCGGCTGGGTGCGTCTCTCCACACGCCTCCCTACACGCGCGCGATCCTATTTCTGACAAGATTGACCACAGGATGACTACACGATCGGCGTGTGCTGCCTCCTCGCCATCGGGCGGACCATCATCCAGATCGTCTCCGTGTACCACGGCAATGGGCGGCATCGATCATACATCTCGGACGATGACTACAAATACGTTAACTTCCTGACATGGATGACGCAGATCTTTCTCTTCCTCAACATCGGCCTACTCAAGTGCTCTATCTGCATTCTCATCTTACGCATCAAGGACACGCCTCTTCTGAACTGGTGCCTGTATGGAATGATGGCGGGCCTCGTTTTAACGAATATAGAGTGTGTCATTGTTTTGCTGGCGGAATGCAGCCCGGTTGAGAAGTACTGGCATCCAGATGCACCCGGAAAGTGCTGGGACACCAAAGTCCGCATTTACTCCATCTACCTACAAGTTGGTCTGTCACACCTAGCTCCTATCCTCCATTCCCCACTAACGCTCTCACCAGGCTATTCTGTCGTCACCGATCTTGCCTGCACGCTTCTCCCAATCGTTGTCCTGTGGAAGGTCCAAATGCGACGGCCCCTCAAGATTGCTGTCTGCGGCCTCATGTCCCTTGGTCTCGTCGCAACCGCCACAGCCGTCGTGCGCGCCTCCTCGCTTGGAACGAAAACCACGGATCTGTCATACGATTATTGCATGGCCGCAATTTGGGGAAATACCGAGCTACACCTGGGCATCATTGCTGCGAACCTTTCTCTCTCGAGCTCAATTTATGGGTACTTCATGGGCCGCAACCGGGACGGCGTGTCGGGCGCCTCGGGTTCGCCTTTCCCGACTATCGGGTCCAAGGGGTCGCGGGGATATCCGCTGAATAGCAACAGCACCCAGCAGGCGAGGAGGGGACGCAGGAAAAGCGAGGTGGGTAGTGAGTCCAGCCAGATGGAGCTCGGGGACCATGTGGTGAAGACGACGGAGTTCCGGCTCGAGGAGGAGTCGGTGGAGCGGGAGGGAGGGATGGAGAGGGATAGGGTTGTTACGCATATGAGCTGGGACCAGAAGCCGAGGCCAAATAGGGGGTTTCATGGCGGAGTTTCGGGGGGTGAGTAGAGGTGGTACGGTACCTAAAAAAGGTCGATATTTTGCGGGCGTTTGGTTGTGGGTGGTGGGATTGATATCGCGGGATGTGACAGTGGAATGGTTTTTGGTCTAGGGTTGCATCATAACGATTCGGTGGCTGCGGATCCTTCAGCGGGCGTTGTGTTTTAAAAATCATGTGGGCCGTGGTATCTTACGACTGGGTTTTAAGAGGATCTATCTTAAATGTAATACTATATGCACCCATTCCGGATAGCGGATTCACGGTAAAAAATCACCATTACCTGAGCGGAGCTCGACATGCTTTCATAATACGTCTTTCATTTATGAGCTTCGTTGAAGCTTTGGCCTGAAGATTACTGCGACAAGCTCGGTAATCGATCGGATGTAGCGTGTCTGGATATAACTCTGTTCGGGTGTTGGTGATCATGTTGTAGTGAGCAATATCTCGGAGTAGGCACTCCCTCGGTAAGCTTTTCCTCAAAGTGAGCAAAGCGTAAGAACGAGGAGTCCCTCAATCCGTGTAGGAAACGTGCTGCATACCATGGCAACAAATGGCGAATCAAAATTATAAAATTTATAGATTCTTAGTCGACAACTGATCCACATCTTGAACTAGCGGCTGTCTTTTTATGCGACTGTCAATCTGAACGACCCAGGAGGAGCTGGGTCCATAGCCCAGTTCATCTCTACTTCAAACTTTGCAATTCCCGTATTTGCAGCATCGGCTTAAATACCCTTTCTTCCCATATTGATTTACGCGCCACATCGAACGTCATACCTCGCATCAGCCTGACGCATAGTTCCTCCAGCTCACCCATAGCCGCGATAAGTCTCCCAAACGGCTGTCCAGCGCCCATCAAAGGGCAGAGTAATAATCTGACTAGTGGAACGTTCTATTTCGTGTTCTTGGAATGGTCACCCTATGTGGAAAAATCGAATGCTCTGCAGGCGCTGGGGAAGGATAGAGGACGTAAATAGGTTGATTATTGACACATCCCGAATCTTGAAGGTATTCTGCGAGTACAGAATGCTGATCGCCTCGCTGTACCTGCGTTTATACCGTCTTAGTCTATATAACAAATGTAATATAGATAGCCCCCACTATGTGCTGAGAAAATACCACCACCCCGATGCAATAAATAAACGTCCAAGAGAATATTTTAGGGACTGCTCACATTTGATGGCAGGCTAAGAGAAGCGCCAATAGATCCATTGAACCCAGCTGGATGGGGTAGTGAGTTTTGCGGTGAGCCCTACATAACCCAACGGGGCTTGAACAGTGGCGATAAACCACAAGCTTCTGAGGCCTTGAAATATCCGAGGCAATAAGTTTTGGTACGCCTGGTACCCTTCAAATAGATGAATGGCATCTCTGCCAGGTTTGAGTGAATTACGTAGCGACGAATACACGAGAGAGTTGAATATACAAGCTGCTTAATCTCTAGAGGAAGTTTTATGAAAAGGATGGACTGTGTCTGCTCAACGGGGTCGTCGTTGGCTCTGAGAGTGGCAATGTAAGGGTCCGCCTTCTTCGTAGCGCATCCCTTTTCCAAAAAAACGGGGGCGACTAGGGGGAACCATAGCCATACAGAGTTTTAGTAAGTTATACGCTTACGCTACCCCGAGAAAGACGAGTTGTTGTGGGGGTGTGGGCGTGTATAATTATTATAGTTACATTAAGGTTTTACATATTCGCGCTTGGAGCTTTAATCGGAGCGGGCTATGCATGCATGCACCCCTTGCTTGATCAGGCAGGTGCTAAATGGGACGATACTGATACTGTAGTTGTACATGACTCATTCATCGTCACGATGGGATATATGTTTTTATTTAAACAATCAATAATGCTAACTACGAACTTAATAGGTCCTTTCAAAGTAATACGCATGCAACTTCAATTATGTACAGGTATAATACACTATGGAGGAAGCCATTTCTAAAGCTAAATACGCATCTATGCTATGGAACTCACCACTTGGAGAGCCACACTCCGACGAGTTACTCGAACACATGAAACTTTCTGTTACAACTAGTATCGTCGATCTTGGCTGTGGCTGGGGGGAATTGCTGTTGCGAGCGGTAGCAAGGACAGGGGCAAAGGGAACTGGCGTTGATACCGACAACCTGGCCTTGGATCGGGGGAAACGGGCGGCACAGAAAAAAGATGTAAACGTTGATTTTATCCGACAATCTGCTGCAGATTGGCAAGGTACAAGAGACCGCGCCATCTGCATTGGATCGTCTCATACTCTTGGGGGCAGTCGAGCTACGCTCCAGCGGCTTGCGGAGATTGTGCCCAAGGGCAGGGTTCTCGTCGGAGACACCTTCTGGGAGCGGCAACCAACCGATGTTGCACGAGAGATACATGGAGACGACATTCCTATGCTTATAGATCTCGTTACAATGTGCCGGGAGACAGGCTGGGAGATTCTAAATCTGACAACAGCGGACCAGAGAGAGTGGGACAGCTTCGAGTCGAGTCACCGAGCCGGACTACGGCAGTGGATAATTGAGAATCCAGAGTCGCCAAAAGCCCAAGAAATAAGAGAACAGCTACATGAGAGAGAGCGTGGATATATTATGGACTACCGTGGCCTATTAGGATTTGCCTATCTTGTTCTAGGGTGATAGAAGGAGACCATTTTAGCACCCAAGAACACTTGTCAATTCGTTTCCCTTTGGGTAAATATTTATAACAATCAACTGTTTTACAACAAGCTCTAAGTGAGAAAGCTCACTTCAAACTACAAATGTTACAAGCCTTCCTGTCCGCACCAACTGCCCTGCAGCTGATTTGTCTCTATTACTGGCCAGTGAGGGCCTTTGCGGCAGTGTCATTAGGTTGCGCATCCCCGAAACCACAACCACCGTCACGTTCCTGGGCTACTACCGGACCAGCACACTTGCCAGAATTGAAACCACAGCAGGCCGACGCACAATCGGCATCGCTAGTGCAAGCTCCGGTGATGAATTGGCTTCCGGGAGCTGCGACGGCGCTGGTGCCTGCGGCAGCAGCCTGTCCTGTAGCAGCCTGCCCTACAGCAGCATTTCCGTTGTTGGTTGGCGCACCACCCGTGAGGGCCTTCGCAGCAGTGTCATTAGGCTGCGCATCCCCAAACCCACAACCACCGTCACGCTCCTGGGCGACAACTGGACCAGCACACTTGCCAGAATTGAAACCGCAGCAGGCCGATGCGCAGTCGGCATCGCTAGTGCAAGCTCCCGTAATGAATTGGCTTCCGGGAGCTGCGACAGCGCTGGTGCCTGCGGCAGCAGCCTGTCCTGTAGCAGCCTGCCCTGCAACAGCATTTCCGTTGTTGGTTGGCGCACCGCCAGTGAGGGCCTTCGCAGCAGTGTCATTAGGCTGCGCATCCCCGAACCCACAACCACCGTCACGCTCCTGGGCGACAACCGGACCAGCACACTTGCCAGAATTGAAACCGCAGCAGGCCGATGCACAGTCAGCATCGCTAGTACAAGCTCCGGTTATGAATTGACTTCCGGGAGTTGGTGCAGTGCTGGTACCAGCGGCGGCCTGTCCAGTAGCAGCATTTCCGTTGTTGGCGGGTGCGCCGCCAGTTAGGGCCTGCGCCGCGGTATCATTGGGCTGCGCATCCCCAAAACCACAGCCACCATCACGCTCCTGGGCGACAACCGGGCCGGCACACTTGCCAGACTTGAACCCACAGCAGGCCGATGCACAATCAGCGTCGGTGGTGCAAGCTCCCGTAATGAATTGTGTGCCTGGGGCGGCCTGTCGAAGTGAAATAGCTGGCAAAGCGACGGCCGGGATGGATACTGCCAAGAACAAATCATTAGGAGACTGTTATAACTGAAATGACTGGAACTGTTTGTGCTACAACTCACAGTTAAGCAGGAGAAATGCTAGCAAGCATGTTTTTTTAATACAGCTGGACATCTTGTAAAATGAATGGGGCAAGATTCGAACTGGAAGATTTGTATAAAGAATGGAAGTCGACGAAGGAATGGACTCGCACCAGGCGGAAAAAGAACGTAAATTGAGGAAAGAAAAGCACTCGAATGGATAAACGCAATGTCAAGGAAAAATGGTGAAATAAAATACCTGCTGGTTATATATACACTGAGCGCTTGAACGTAGCGTTCTATAAGCAGTTCATTATTGACCTTCCTAAACGACGACGACCTTGACGTGAAACTCTTCAAACACTCATGATTCCACCTCGGCGATGTGGTTCGTTTCAGCCACGCCAAAGATTCATGTCTGGGCGCCACCACACGGGCCATCACATCTATTTTTACCTGCATATGGGCATTACCCTGCAAAGTAATTATTCTTTCCCAAATAAGGTCTGTTATTTCGCGGGTATATGACAATACTATCTCAGAAGCCATCGGTTGGTTGCTACAGAATATTTAATTCTGTGGCCCATCGTATCCTTTACAAAAATACCAAGCTTTAATTTTCCCCACAGATGTGCTCGTTTCCCCGTTCCCCTGTATCAAGATGCACGAGGATCTCCGATCCCCACGTTTCGTCTCAACCTCTTCGGGCCGAGCTAAATACTTCCGCCCGGAATTGTTAAATCCCGGACTTATCCTCCTGCCATAATTGTCTACTGTGCTTCACGATGAAATCTTCATCCTGTTACGACAGAGACAGTTTTTTCCTACGGTACAGTGACTTAAAACGTAATGGCTATAATTGGAGTATGCTTTCCCAAGAGCCTATTTACACATTGAAACTATTTGAATTCTTAATCCGTCTCACTCCCAAGAAGACCAGCGTCACTTGCCTCCAATGGATGCTCCAACTCAGCTCGTCGGATTAGATCCACGTGCTTCTGGCTTCTCGGCGCGACCTGGAACTGAAATTCGGTTGGATAGCTCAAGATTCCAGGTTTTGGCTTCACATCAACAGCAATTTCCTTTCCATCCTTACCAATGGACTTGCCAACGTTAATGGTGGCCAAAGTCTGCACAATATTGATATAGAGGCTCGAATCCGCAAAAAATCGACCAGGGCATATCCTGCGCCCGTAACCAAATCCCTCCGTATCTGGATCAGCCTCGTTGCGTGGGCTAAGGAAACGATCAGGATCGAATGAGGCTGGATCGGCGTATACTTCTGGATCGTGCAGAAACCACCAAACGGCCGGGAGAAGTAATGCCCCCTTCGGGATATGGAGGCCGTTGTACTCAATATCAACGTCAACTGCATGCGGGAAGCCCATCGACGCAATGGGCCACCACCTCCGGGTTTCTTTAACCAGAGCGCTGACATACGGCAACCTGTCTCGGTCATCGAAATTTGGTAGGCGATCGGTGCCAACAACACGGTCAATCTCCTCCTGTGCCTTGTGCTGTACGTGAGGAAACATAACCATAGCCAGAGTGAAGATACTCAGAGTTATCATTGTAGTGTCTGAGGCAGCACCGTAGAGGCTTGCCGCTGTCCATACAATAGCCTCCTCATCCTCGCTGTTTAGATTTGCGGTCTCGTCCTCAGGCATAAATTTCCGAATAAGTTTTGACACGTAGGAGTTCTGGTGCCCATTGGCAGCTATCTGACGCTGGGCAAAGCGATAGGGGGTGTATGCACTAGCGCGAATGCTTTTTCTCCATTTCCGGGCTATTTTCTTAAATTTGACACCTGGGAAATTCTCAGGAATATGCTGAAGAATAGGAATGAGGTCGACTGGCCATGCCATAGGAACAGCGGCGAGAGAAAATTCAGTCATCATTTTCTCGATCAAGTCAACCAAACTGTCAGATTTGTGTGGCTCAATGGTGTAGCCGTAGGTCATTTTTAAGATAGTGGCAGCAGCGGTGCTGTATAACAGTCAATTGTATTACTTCATATTTCGAGCATACAAACGACAAAAAATGGTCTAAACTTACGTCTTGAAGTGCTCTAGGAATTTTCCAGGCTCGTTGAGCATCCGCACAAGCTGCCGGCTTACTTCAATTTCCTGGACATCGCGGAACTGTGCTGCTGATGCCTTGGTGCCGAGCTCCTGGTGTAGCAGCTTGCGGTGATGGCGAAAGGTGCTGTTATATCCTTGGCAGACCATGACGGTCTCGTAGCCACACATTTGATTTGCGAAAACCATTGTGGGCCGTCCCGACGTTTTGATTGCATTTTGCTCCAGCAGATCATGGGCCGCCTTTTTATCATGGATGACAACGAGCATCATACCAAGGACAGTTACGGAACTAATGGGACCGTACAGGTCCTTATGCTTTAGCCAATGCTGAAATTCGGGAACATCTGCTGGGGGGAAGTCCCGGGCATTTCCTATGATCGGAAGCGGCTTTGGGCCTGGGGGGACATTACGTCGACCTGATCGAGCAGAGGAATATCGGTAGATGAAGTATCCGATCAGGGTAATGATAACCCACTGCAACACGGATGTGAATGACATGCTGTGTCCTTCGCGCTTGAAAACTGTCGCAGATTGGCAGTTGAACACGTTTTTAGGCTCAAGAATGTATAGTCAAAGGAAACAGCGAGGAGTATGAAGTTGCAGACAGGGCTTCGCCTTAGCAACCTTGGCAGGTTTATATAGAGTCCTGTGAAGGTACCTGTAGGTCTCAGCCGATGCGCTTGAGCGGAGCGTGATGAAACGGGAAACTCACGACAGGCAACGATCACACAAGGTGTCAGAAGTAAAGAGGTGAGATCCAGATTGGCGATACCTGTTGGCTGTACCTAACGTAAGTCGTGGCGTAAGTGTTCTAGTGGCTTAAGTGTTCTATTTCGCGAGGACCACCCCACCAGAATATACATCACATACTAATGGTCCGTCGAATAAGTGCAAACGCGCTTGAACTTGATACTAAGCTTACTGAAGCTGCTTTAGGAGTCCAACAAGGGTTGTATAAGTCTTCATATGCAGCTGCAAAAGCCTTAGGGCTTAATAAGGTTTCCGTACTCAAACGCGTCAACGGGGGCTTGTCGCGTTCTCAAGCCCGCCAACAACAGCAGAAACTTTCGTACGAATAAGAGAATGTACTTCTTAAGTGGATTAAACAGTTAACGATTAGTGACTATTCACCAGGGCATCGGTTGTTGAAGGAAATAGCTGAGGAGCTTCGTACGAAACGAACTTACAATTTGGACGACGCGTCGCTCAACTCTCTTAAACTCCCACCACAGTATACACTTGGCCGAGACTGGGTTCCACGATTTATCTTACGACATCCACACCTTACAGTTGCTATTGGGCGTCGAATTGAGTCCGTACGAATGGACGGGGCAACAAAAGAAGTGCTTAACGCGTGGTTTGACGCGTATCAGAAGGTGGTTCAAGAGTGTAAAATCACGCAAGAGAACACATATAACATGGACGAATCTGGATTCTCAATTGGAACAATGGAATCAACTCGAATTATACTTGATGGAACGCTTCGTACGAAGCATCAAGCGCATCCTGGCCGTCAAGAGTGGGTTTCCATGGTTGAGTGTATTTGTGCAGATGGAACTATTCTTCCACCACTTGGGATTTTTAAAGGCAAGAACGTCCTTCAAAATTGGATTCCGAACGAAGTCCTTGAGCAATGGTTCTTCTCACCAAATACAAAAGGTTGGACAAGTAATCTTCACGGTTTAGAGTGGTTAAAGCGTGTTTTTGAGCCTTTAACTCGTACAAAAGCAAACGGTCAATATCGCCTTCTTGTTTGTGACGGCCACGACTCTCACATTAGTGGAAGCTTTATAGCCCACTGCCTTCAAAATCGAATTGTGCTTCTTATCCTCCCGCCGCATACATCACACTTGCTTCAACCGCTTGATGTTGCGATTTTTGGCCCAGTAAAGAAGCGGCTAACTGCAGCGCTTTCTCACTTAAACCAAGCTCAACTCGTACGAATACAGAAGTTTGAATGGATGGAGGCATATATACAAGCTCGATTGGATGTGTGCAATCATCAGAATATTGAATCAGCATGGCGTGGAGCTGGATTATTCCCATTTAACCCGCAAAGAGCGCTTCGTACGATGGTTCAAGAGGACCCCTTAGAGCTAGAAAGGCCTAAAACACCAACCCAGTTTGACATTTTCGATCAAGTCTTTGTGAATAGTTCACCACCAAATGCAGTAACTTTGCAAAAGGCGAATAAGCTTCTTAACTCAACAATTGATAGTTGTACAACCCTTACAACACCTATCCGGCAATATATCCGAAAGTTAGCAACTGGGTCTGAGCAACTTCAAGCACGAAGTATTGTCCACCAACATGATGCAAAACAACTTACGATCAATTATAAAGAAGCGTACAACCCGTACAAAAGGAAAGAGGGTAGTTTTAAAAGGTCACTTCCATATTTCTACGCAAGAATTATGTAATGCAGTGGTGGAGGTTGAAAAAGCTACAAAAAAGCCTGTAGGTAAAAAGGGCAGAAAAAGGAGTAAGGCTGCTTTATATGAAGCTGAAAGTGAGGAGGATGTTGAAGACGAAGCCTTAGATGCAATTGAGAGTGAGGACGAGGACTGTATTATAGTAGACGTTAGGTAATTTGAGTTTGAAGCTGGTGGTCCTCGCGAAATAGAACACTTACGCCACTAGAACACTTACGCCACGACTTACGTTATATATATACTTGAGCTCGGCTAACGAGAAAACTAACAACCGTCCCCCTGTTATCTTCAGTGATGTAGGTCCTCGCGAAATAGAACACTTACGCCACTAGAACACTTACGCCACGACTTACGTTACTCTATTTTAATTCCAAAACCAACTTCGCTGTTACATTTACACAACTACCCATGTAACATTATCGCTACACACTTGCCATATAAACTGCAAATACTACTGCCTTTCTAATTTCACCCCTAACACCTACCTTCCCCTTCTACTACCTCATTATCTCCTTCTCCTCACACCTCTTCTACCCCATAAACCCTGGGGGGTGGCCCTCGGCGGGCTTCGCCTGGATGGGTTCGGGCTATGGGTTGAAATCTTCTGGACCTTTCCCCCCTTCCTTTTATCACTCTAATCCTCCTACCTCCTTCCTTATTCTGTAACCTCCACCTCCCCTAACCCTAACACCTGCCGTGGGCTCCTTTTATGGCGGCTTCGCCGTTCGGCTTGGGCCCACTCTATCTTCCCTATCCCCTAACCTCCATCTCCTTCCTTGGTCCGTGACCTCCACCTCCCTCCCTATTTCGTCACCTCCACCTCCCTCCCTATTCCGTCACCTGCTGCTCCTTACTTGGTCCGTGACCTCCACCTCTCCCTATCCCATCACCTCTCGCTCCTCTCCTCACCCTCTCGCCTCCCTATAACCCTGACCATTCTGTACCTACCATAAACACGCTACGCGACGGGCTTATGGACTACCTTCCTCGGTCAAAAATCCTCACATGCCTACACCCCCTCCTCTACAACCTTCGTCATTGCTCATTGAAACGCCAATTCAAATTCCCCCATAAATTCGTTTTGCAACGTCTGTAACCCTCTCCTTCTACTTAAATAACTACCCACTCCTCAATAATACCATCCGGCCCTCCTATCCCGCGAATCCACTCACTCTCTTCTCCTACGCTGTTTGGAACCCTACAAAACAATCCATCCTCCCCCTCACTTCTCAACCCTTCCTCCACAACCCAAAACACTGCCCTTCACTCCTCGCTGCTCCATGACTGCATTCTCACTTGCTCCACCATGCTTCCCTCTGCTACCCCGTGCCCCTCCGAATCCCAATGGTCCTCAACCGACAATGCTGATCTTGCTCGGAATACATCGCAATTCCTGCATCGGTAACCGTTCAAAATTCGTATCCCCTCTTGCGGTTCTAATCTATCTGCTGGCGTGCCTTCGCGCCGCCTAACCCACGCCTCCTTCCCTATTGAATCAATGAACGTTGCCGTTGCCCCTTTCGGCACGTTGTGCTCCATCCCCAAATGCTTCCCTAACATGCTTAACGGTATTGCCTTCATGCACTCCGCGCCCACGCATATAATCCTCCCGTACTCATAATTCAATTTAATGAAATCCTCTGGCCTTGCTTAAATGCCCTTCGCCTCGCTCGACCTCTGATTGCTCATCATGGCTGGTGTTTGCTTTTCTTCTTCCGGTTTGCATATATCTGAACAACCCCGGGATGCGGCTCTTACCTCCTAACTGCTATCTCAATCTAACCCTTTACGTCATTTTGCTCCTGGCCCTCCCACCCGGCCGGTGGGCGCTTTGCACTTTGCACTTTGCACTGGGCTTGTGGTTTATGGATCAAAATATGTCATTCCCTATACTAACCTAATCCAAAATGTCTCCCCCCTTCCCAACCAACCCTCACCCGTTGCTATAACCCTGACCCTTTCCAACCCCCTTTCTCATTATGAACACACTTCGCAACGGGGTTCTACTATCATCCGGTCCGAAACACCTCCCTATAACAAACACTTCCACCGTCTAAAACATAACTACCCACTCGACATAACTACCCACTCGCCTGCCATTTCATCCCTTCCGCACTCTGCCTCCCTCCAACGCCACGTGTTTGCATCATCTCCAACCCACTCCTTCAACCTCTCCGTTTCTCGTCCCATCTCATAATCCTCCCGGCTATCTTCCTCGACCCACTCCTCACTCTCCTCATTACTGTTCTCACCGACCCTCTCATCCTCACTCTTGCTACACTTGTCTTCGTCAACAACCCATAACCTTTGATCCGCTCCGTCCCGACCACCCCATGATTGCAACCGAACTCGCTCTATCATATAATATTTCGTCTCTTCATGCCAAATCTTCTGACAATGACCCTCTACCTCTTGCACTGATCTCGCCTTGAACTGACCGCAACCCACGCATCGAAACCCGTCAAATACGGGTAATCCCTCTTGCGGCAACGTTCCATCCTCTGGTATTCCCTTGTCGCTCCGAATCGTTCCCTCACGAATGGTCTTTGAAATCCTCCTTGTTAACTTCTTGCTGACTTTGTGCGTGTTTCGTAAATGCGTCGCCGCATACCATGGATCGACTGCCCTCTGACATTGTTCGCCGACGCAAATCGCTTTTTGATATTCTTCATTTACGATATAATATTCCCTCAAAACTGCCCGCATTTCTTCTACCGTCGACTCCTCGCCCTCGCTCACTATTGGCTCTTGCTCGTCGCTCATCTTGCACTGCTGCTATGCCTTATCTTGTGGATGTTGTTGGAATAACCTATCCAATTTCATCATTCCTCCCGTCTTAATGCCGCCCCTGACGTCACCTCCCGTCTCATACTCTTCCCGTCTATCCTGTGTGGTATGTTCTGCGACAACCACCCTACGCTCCTGAATAATAACTCACTAAATAACATTACTTTTCTCGGAACCCCGTTCCCTCACGGGACATGAAACCTCATTAAACTCCCTACCTTGACATATCTCTTGCCCTCTGGGGCCTACACCTGGATGGGTTCGGGTTACGATCCATACATTTTCCTTACTACCTAAATGGCCTTAATCCTGCCTCCCCGTCAACCCACCTGCTCCATAAAACCCCAATCTTCTTTCATTGCATAACCCCTCTCATCCACCTCCCTCCTTCCCCATGTGCTTCCTGCAACCCACTCGTCTAATTCGTCCTCTTCCCGACTCCCTTCACTCTCCTCTTGATCTAACCCCTCGCTCCATCCCTCACCGCCCTCACAATTCTCCCCAATGACCCCAAATCCCTTTTTCTCATCACACCCACGCCCCTTGCTTTCGTCCACAATCCAATATAAATCACCAATCTCGCCCTTACCACCCCACGACTGCACACGCACCTTCTCCCATGACCTGCTCTCCCCATGCAACTCATACGAATGTCGTTCAACCTGCCATCCTCGCCCTAAACATATGGCAATACTGGCATCGTGCCCCATCATACACTGCCAACCCTTCTTGCGGCCTCATCCATCCACCGGCATCATCATACTGTATTTCCCCCAACCCTGGCCCCAATTTTCTGCACGTATACCCCGCTTCACCCTCGTCGCCATATTCTTCTTCAACTTGTGGCTTTTCCTCATATGTCTTTCCACCCGACGTAATTCCAACCCCACACCGCATCCCTCCCCCACGCAAATCAACCTCTGGTATTCCTCATTGACCAAAAACCTCGCCAACACCCCCTGGATTATTTCCTCTTGCGATCTATTGCTGCCGCTCTGCTCTGCATGTTCTCTGTCGCTCATCTTGCACTGCCTAACATTGTCCAAAACCCCCATTGCCACGTCTAATTGTGTCTGGATATATACTCCTGCCCAACCCCCTCATTTTCACCCACTCGAATCCTGTCCCTCACGGGTGTTTCACTGCCATGTATGTCTCGTGCTGTCTGCATCACCATCTCAAAATCATAAACCCCCTATACAATACATGCCAAACCCTACCCGCCCCCCTCCTCTGCTGATGACCGTCGGCGGGCTTCGCCCAATGGGCTGGGGCTACGGGCTGGAATGTGCTCCCTGCTCTCTGGGGTGGCCGTTGGCGGGCTTCGCCTGGATGGGTTGAAATCTTTGGAACCTTTTGCCCCTTCCTTTTATCACTCTAATCCTGCTATACCTCCTTCCTTATTCCGTGACCTCCCACCCCCTTCCTTATTCCATGACCTCCACCTCCTCTAACCCCAACACCTGCCGTGGGCTCCTTTCATGGCGGCTTCGCCGTTCGGCTTGCGCCCTCTCTATCTTCCCTATCCCCTAACATTCATCTCCTTCCTTGGTCCGTGACCTCCACCTCCCTCCCTATTCCATCATCTTTAACCCTCTTACCTCCTCTAACTGTACGGCTTACTTCCCCCCTTTTCGTATGGTTTATCCCTCTTGTTCGTGTGGTTTACCCCCCCTTTCCTTGTGGCTTTCCCCTCACCACAACGCCTTATAACCCTGCCCGTCACATCCCCTCTGCCATCTGGGATGGCTGTCGGGGGGCTTCGCCTGGATGGCTTCGGTCCTGGCTTTGGAATATATATTAACCCTTTTCATATATAATGGCCTTCCCCTGCGGTCATAAATTAATATCCACCCTATGAAATATTAAATATCCTTAACCTAACTTACCTCTTATTATTATCAATATCAATTAATTAATTGTTTTTGCCCTTTTTTTTATATTATCCCTCGCACCCTAAATAAATATCGGACCTATTAAATAATACTCCTTTCCCTCCCTTTCCAACTTCTCTCTCCTTCTTTAATCTATATTATTCTCAACTCTATTGTCTATCTGGTCTATCGATCATACCCTATACTCTCCACCCCATCCTCCAACCCAACCGTCAACCAATAAAACACACGTAATAAGACACTGGCTTCCATGCCTCCCCATATGATCTTCTTCCCGAATCAAATCAACATCACTCGTCTCACCTCTGCGTGGTCCTCTTCGCTCCACTCACTCTCTCCCCAAATCCCTAACGCCTTCATCTGCCCATACAACCCTTCCTTGACCACCTCTACTGGCGCCGCAATACTCATGGCTGCCACGGCTGCGCGCACAATCCCGTCGTACTGACATACTCCTCCTTCGACCTTTCGGAAACGATTGCTGCCTTCCCGCGTCTCGGCCCACCGCGTACACACCTTCTGCGCTACCGTGCAAAACGTACAACTGGCATATGGCTCGAATCGGATCGTCTTTAATGCCTCAATCTCTGTGATCACCTTCGTCCGTGATTCATCGGGGCAATTCTCCAATGTATGCCGGACATCAACCTCCCAACCTTGACACTGTCGGATGTAACATAACGGGCACTTGCCTACCCACGAATCTAACCGGGCTTCCAAATTCCACACCTCATGCCCTTCCTGCTGGCTCTCGGCCTCGATTCACAATCGTTGCTGGCTTCGCTGATGCTTCTGGGCCTCGAACGCACGGCTCTCGCCGACGGAATCTTGGATTTTGGTCCGTGAATGGCTTGGGACTGGCAACAACGGCATTCCCGGGAACTAAAACCTCACTACTGGGCGCTGGAATACTCATGCTGCTGCTGTGAACGTCGATTCCGCTGTCCAACCACTGGTCCTGCCTCTCGCGCTCGTCTTGTGCCGCCTGCTCTCCAATTGCTCTTTGTTCTTCAACGTATGCCGCCTGTCGTGCCTCTTCGGCTTCAACCATGGCATCATCCTTCTCGCACACATCGCACCGCTCATCCCCCACCTCGCACCTCTTCCGGTTCTGTCGGTAATCCATCTCGCTATCCAAATATATACGTCGACACTTACTGCTGCTCAAAAACCTTTCCATCTTCTCCCACTCCACCTGCTTGACCTCCCACGGCCGCATCACACGACTCTGGATCTTCCACAGCTGTGTCCGCGCCTGGGCCCGTGACACTCGTCAAACACGATGCAGACCAACTCTCGACGACCCTGCAACTCGTTCAAAAACGTGCTAAACGCCTTGCTGACCGCTGACGCGGGTGTGACGATGACAATTTGTGCTCGCATTTCCCCCATGCGCTTACTATCCCACTTTGTACACGACATCCCAACCTGCTGACACCGCTCGACCATATGGTCCTGCAACAACACCAACGGCGTGATGACAATGGTCGTCCCGGATGACGCACTCTTCGCTGGTATCTGGAACAACGTCGACTTCCCCACGCCGGTCCCCATCACAACCAATATGGGGCTCTCGTGCTTCATGATCGCCTCCAATGCCGGCTTCTGCAACCCACGGAACTGCGTGCCGGCGCCAAACATTTCTTCCAATGCCTGCTGGATGTCGACCGTCCGCAACTTCTTCCACCGCTGGGCCTGCACCTCGTCCATCTCCTCCTCAAACAATGAACGCTTGCGCTTGGTCCCACTCGTGGGGTCTCCCTGACATGTGGATGCAAACTCCAAAGCTTGGTCCCACGCGTGGGGTCACCCTGATTCGTGGATGCAAACTCCAATAACCGATGCCACGTACAACTTACCTGTCGAAACTTCTCCCGACGGCTGATGATGGTATTGTTGCCCTCCATCAACTCACGGGCGTAAATCATGCCTGCAATATGCGTCCCATGCCCGGCTTGCAAATCCCACGGGTCGTCGCCCGCCGCATTATCCTCATCCCAATTCTCATCGGGATCCCACTTCCCGCTCTCGTCCTCGAACCGAAACTCACGACAAAACCGACGTGATATGGCAATGGCAATCTCAAGCCTGCCAGTGCTTCCAAACGTAGATGCAAGGTTGTTCATCGAAGAGAGGACATCTGGATGGTCGTCGCCAAGGATCTCATTGCTAACACTTGGGTGAGCATACTCGTTGCCTCCTCGAGCCTCCCTTGTTGAAAGAGGATCGTCGCAATGTTGTTCATCGTCAAGAGGGTTTCCGGATGTTCACCACCGAGGTTATGCGTCCACGCCACCAAGACCTCCTGGAACATCGCCGCTGCCTCTCCGTATTTCCCCATCTCGTTTAGCCAAGTGCCAGTTTTACTCATAAGTTGCGGCATGTTCGGGTAGTCTTCTCTTGCCACCTCTCTTGCCAAATTCAAGACTGATAGAACATGGGGGAGATATCTATCCCACGCATCTCTGGTCTGGTGTTCTGGAATAGGAAGCACATCATTCAGCCGATTTATCGCTATTTTGAGGATGTTGTCCGAATCTCCATTGTTCCTTACCCAGCGTCGTACTGATAATTGGACTAGACGGTGAATATCGAACGAGTCGTCATGCCTTTGACGGATGAATGCAAAGGCTTTTAGTCCGCCAACCGCTTCCATCATCTTAGCCTTCCCTCCTGCTGACGGCAGTATCGCATACGGAATGTCAGTATTGTCCAGGAAGGATATCACCTTCAGGTACTCTGCAGCAAGCGTATTCGACCGTCGAAGTTGGTCAAATGAGATAATGAAGCTGCTAGCAACCGAATTGTATCGCCCGTGAGCCTCAAAATCCTGGCTCAGAAGATGTATCATATCATCGTCATTCGAGTGAAATGCCTGGAGATATTGGGTTGAAGATACCTGATTTTTGCTCAGGTAGGCTGACACCATGGAAATAGCGAGCGGCAGATACGTTAAAACACCGAGTAACTCTTTCGTGCTGGCGTCGTGTTCGTTTTCGACCAGCCCGGGTTCCACACTCAAGCTCAAAAGTTCGAATGCCTCTTGCAACTCCATAGACCCGACCTTAATTGCCATTGCCCCTAGTCCCACTGCAGCTTGGTGGTTGCGGGTGGTAAAGAGGATGGAGCCATTTCTGCTGAAGGGAAGAAATCGGGCGAGAGATGGGCCACGGAAAAGCAGATCTGGATCGTCCGCATTATCGATGACTAGCAGCCATTTACTGGCACGTTCTTCCTGGCTTAGAGCTGCTTTTATAAGCGGCTTGATATCCACTTGAACATGCTTGGTTCCCGGTATTTGAAGTATCCGGCCAATATCATGATAGCCATTTTCGAAACTGGTGGAGTCGCTGGCCGAAACCCAAAAGATAGAACAAGCTGGATCTTGATGACGAAGATGGTATATGGCCTCGAGAGCAATCTGAGTCTTTCCGGTCCCAACAAGTCCTTCAAGCACTGTCCTCTGACAAGTGTCGTAGTTAGCATCTGGTGGGATTCTCTTCAGGAGCTGTTCTAGGATTGCCCGGCGCCCGACAAAATGCTCATTTCGCCCAAAAGGGACCATGAATTGTGGTTTGTATGTGTCTAAAATAATTAGAATTTTTATGTTAGATAGGACTACTGACTAAATAATTTTGAGACTTACCCCTCTCACGCCTGCCTTGCCTGAGCACAACACTCCTATTCTCATACATGTTGCGGATTTCTGCCGAGACGCTCAAAAATGACGGATCCTTCGGACTGGAGAATTTGTTCATATTCGGATGATCGGCCTGGAGCCCAAACCTCCTCCAACCGGAAAGAGCAGCAGATTCCTCGGGCACAACCTACACACGGCAGCGTCAGCGCGACTGATTAGTAGATTCTATGGACATATCCCCGGCTACATACCATTCCCTGAAAGAGCCTGGGAAGTCCGAGCCTCGTTCCAAAATCCGATCTATAAAGTTCGTAAAAACAAACTACTGGGATTGGCGTAGTTACCGCAAGTTTAGCGAATTCGTGCATTGTGTCCGCCAGCTCCTCATCGTCGTATGCAAGGTTGCCGACGATTCCAGATCGGAGCATTAAGCCCATCCGAAGGAACAAGCCCATGGTCCTGCTTCCTCGGAAAGGAGTACCAAGGAAAACACAGCCGACCGTGGTTCTGGTGAGATACTGGAGTTCTTGTTGGCGTCTGGCAAAGATGAGACCCTGCTCAGTTCCTGGTCAGTCCAGCTGGAACAAAGGGGCTGGTGGAGAAGCAAATTTGCACCCACGTATTCAATAACGATTCCGCCGAGGCTATGGCCGATAAATATGATGGGACGGTCGGTTTTCCGATTTCGAAAATCGTGCGTACGGCGCATCATATCTTCGCCACACCGTTGGAGAACTGTCTTGGAGGCACTGGACAGCCATGCTGGGTTATAGGTATAAACCATTATTCTTGCTTTGGGCACGATGCGAGGTAGCATATCTGGATCCCTGAGCCAATTGACGTGCTCAAGCCCATCTTTGGATCGACAAATCCATGTCCAGTCTACGTTTTCGAATGGACCATGTACAGCAATGATGCTACAGACAGTAATTAGGCTGTATGTCTTGCGTGAATGGCAAACATGCTTACTCGATCTCCGTTTCATCCGGATCATCGTGCTCAGGAGCTTGATACCACACCTGAAGTGGCGGCTTCAGCATGGATGGGCGCTGCCTTGGCATCGGAGACCTTAGATAAACGCCAAAAGTAGCGAGACCTAACAACCCCGCCAGCAAAATGAGACCAACACCCACAAGGCCCATTAACAGAGCCATATGATCAGCCGCCTAAGTAGATAGGTGGCCAGGAGATAGGTAAAGAGGCGGTTAGGTGAGTGCTTTTGGCGCTGGCGATGGGTGTGGAGAGGCTAAGTTGGCGGCGGGCCGCTGACCACTACGAGACGGAGATATGCCATTCGATCGCGGATTGAAGTTATTCCGGTGAAGACCCGCAAGCGTGGAGTCTTCGTGGCGCCTCTTTCGGATTGAGCCGCGCTCTCAGTGGTCAAATTAGCGAGAAAAACCCATATTTGTAAGCTAGCTCGTATGGGACCTGCGGTCCGTCCCGCATAGCGTAGGAATCAATCAATCAATCAATCAATCAATCAAATGAGCCGTGCTACAACCTTTCGGGAGCTATCGTGCCCGAAGCCAGTCTGACTGCGGCCTAAGGCTTACCCCCGCACTTGAAATTGCGTGATTTTTCTTCCGTAGAGAATAGCAATAGGTCGATAGATTGAAGTGCTCCTAGTGCCTCATCAAGTCGACCATGCAGGGAAAATAACCTGCCACCTGCTTCCCCACGTGTGCCAATGTCCAACATCCGTCTCAACTTATGCGGCAATGGGTCCACTACATCTTAGCCTACCCATCCTGATTGCCGTTATTGTCTTATTACGATATTCGGGTCTCTGGAGGAGACCACGCCGCAAACGGGCTGAAACAAGACCTACTAACCGACACCCTATCGACGAACTGCGTCCACAAACTGAGCATAAGCCTGTTGAAGATCCCGCTGTTGAACCTGGTCACCAAGACCCTAACGATGAACTGCTTTCTCAAGCTGAGTATGAGCCTGTTGAAGAGCCCGATGTTGAGTTAGCTATCCCAAAAACCCCTTGCCAAGCGACTATCTCACAGCCGTATAGCATCATTGCCGTTCACGGACTTGGCTCCAACGCGGACTGGTCGTGGACTTGGCAGCGGGAGGGTGAAAAGTCTGTCGAGTGGCTAAAGGACCCGAGTATGCTGCCCGGAAAGGTAAAAAGGGCGAGGATTCTGCGTTACAATTATCACTCGAGATGGGACGTCAATGCCCCGGACACTTGTCTCGAAGAATGTGGCCGAACCCTCATTCGTCGTATACACAACTTCCGCGCCGACAAGAAGGATCGCCCGCTTATCTTTATCGGACACAGTCTCGGTGGTCTCGTCATAGAATACGTGAGTCATAACCGCGATTCTTGAGCTGCTCACGTCTACTAACCCTTTGCCTTACAGGGCTTGTTGTGGGCAGACTCTGAACCAGAATTCAGATATTTCACCCATTATACCGTTGGCTGTATTTTCCTTGGTTGTCCCTTCATTGGGTCAAAAATGCAATTTCTGGCCCGAATAGCTGCCTTCTTCCTGTCAGCTGCCGGATCACAAATCGGACTTGTCGAAAAAATTTCTTACGAAAATGACGACCTTTTTCAAAAGCTCACTGCGTTTTGCAACTTGACACGGAGAGCTTTACTACCTGTGTCCTGTTTCTACGAGAAATACAATACAGATTATGGGAGGAAGATCGGAATACCCTGGATACTTGCAGGAAAGGTATATTGCCAGACAATGTTGAATTATCCCGCTAAAACGGTTTTAGGTTGTGAACAAGTTCTCCGCTTCTGTTCAAACCGGAAAGATCCTTCCACTTGACACAGACCATTTGAACCTGAACAAATTTTGCGGGTCGAATGACCGCTCATTCGTGGACGTCGCCGCGGAGATCGTAGAGATGTATAAGAACATAGGCACTTTGCTCAAAGATCGTAGGACCTGTAAGTCTTCAACCCCCTAAAAATGTGAAAAAAAAAACTAAACGTTTTCTAGATTGGCACGAGCAACACCTCATGGTTCCTTTTGGCAGAAATGAAGCTTTTGTGGGACGCAAACACTTTGTACAACAGCTTTTAGACAGGATTCCTCCAGACGCTATTAGTGACACATGTCAAAGGACAGCCCTTCAAGGGTTAGGAGGAGTCGGTAAGACCCAGGTTGCTATTGAGGCTATCTACCAATTTCACCATCAGGATCCGAATTGTTCGATTTTTTGGGTCCCGGCTATTACCTCTGAAGCGTTTGAAGACGCCTACCGGGATATTGGACGAAAACTCAAAATACCTGGGATCGATAAGGACAATGCCGATGTGAAATCGCTAGTGAAAGAAGCCTTAGAAAAACAAGACGTGGGCAGATGGCTTCTTGTGGTCGATAATGCTGACGACACAAAGCTGTTATTCCAGGGTGTTTCCCTAGCTAACTATCTTCCATTCAATCGGAACGGATCCATCCTGTTCACCACTCGCAACCGCCACGCTGTAAGCGACCTGCAAGCCACTCGTATTCAGGTCGAACCGATGGATAAGTCTGAGGCCTCAAAGCTCTTGGGGTCAGGAAACTTGGATTTAAGCTTAGTTGACGGGAGAAATGCTGACAGTACCGAAAAGCTACTCTGTCTGCTCACTAACCTGCCACTCGCCATTCGGCAGGCATCCGATTATCTGAACAAGAACCAGATACCATCCACGGAATATGTGGAGATATATCAGTCAAGCGAAGATGACATGATTTATCTACTGAGTTGGACATTCGAAACTAATGGACGATACGACGACGCTGAGAATCCGATCATCACAACCTATTTCACTTCGTTCCGTCAGATTCAGGGGTTAGATTCCTTGGCCGTTGATTACCTCCGTCTAATGTCGTTCCTGGCTGATCACGAAATTCATCGCGAGATTTTACCGTCAGAGAGCGGTGGGCGCAGCATGACTGAAGCCATTGGTAAACTGGCGGCGTATGCTTTTGTGAGCCGGCGAGAAATCGGCCAATTCGTCTGCTATGACATTCATCGCCTAGTGCAAGCGTCGGCACGAGCTTGGATGAGGGAGAACGACAAAAAGGGAGGACGTGAGTGGGACGAATTCAGCAAGCGGGCACTAAAGAGACTCGAAGACGTGTTTCCTTTTCCAGATCTTACGAGGCAAGATGCTTGGACGAGTTATCTCGCACATGCAAAGTCGGCCTTAGAGTTTCAGTTGGAAACCGATCGCGAGAAAGCTAACGTGCTGTTGCAGAAGATTGAAGACCGTCGGTTGAGTGTCCTAACTCAAGGGGGAGGGCAGGAGGAAATAGCTTGATGGTTGGCTAGACTACTTGAGTGGCATCTCCTAATTATTGCTACATAGCAGATGTGGATGCTTTGAAGGGGTGCGTGATATTGTGAATCGTTGTCGGCATCTGGCTCAGCGAGCGGAGGGAGTTGGTCATCGGTGACTTCGGTGGCAGTGACAGCAGCCGGTGGTGATGTCTCAGTCTGTCCTTCATTATTTGCTCCGGTCTCTTCTGGTGTCTCTTCGTGGTGCCGTTGATCGGTAGTCTGAGTAGTCTCAGCTTGGGTGACCTCGGATTCGGCCAGCTGAGAAGCTTCTGGCTCTTGTGCCTTAGCCATACTGGTTGGGTAACCTTAGGTAAGCTGACCTACCAAGATTCTATGGGATGTGGGTCGCCAGGTTCGAAGTTTTACCTGATTTACGAGACAGCATGAGGTTTAACGGATTGACGGTCACCGCCTCGTATATCCGGATTGGACGGCTAGATGCCGGATGAAGGAGTTCGTTTCGGCGAATCAAAAGTTTTTGTGCCCGAGGTCAGATGACCTTGGTAGAAGACTTCAGAAGATAAGAAGGATGGTGTGAGATGTCATCAATTCCATATCGGATGAGGGATGATTCAGACCATCCGGTTCAGGAGGTGGTGGCACTATATTGGGTGGGGACTAGTGGATGTGCGGCGTAGTCAGGGGCCGAAATCCTGATCAACACTAGCCGAACGGAACTAGCAGGGCGTTGCTCCATGCGGGGGGATTGCGTCATCCAGTCTTCTTGGCGCCGTTGCAGGCTTTGTCTTCCATTTCATAGGTAGGTTCCCAAGGAATGCTAAATATAGCAACTCGGGATACACCTATTCAATTCAGCCATACTAAGGGCGCCAACCTACGCTCTTTTATAGTTTTCCTTGCTCAACTTGTAGGTGTTATATATTTCCTACTGTCATAAGGGTCACTGAACCCTAAGTAACCCCGATTTTCTTGGCCCGTGCACCCTAAAGGTTGTGTCAGAACTCTCCTGCTTTCCGTCGTAACTTCAAAAATGGCACGTGCGCGCGTGAGGGATGTGCCAACACTGTGCCGTTTTACGCCATAACCCCTTATCGGGCCTGTGCACGCATTGGGGGCCACGAACACATTTGGGTCGGGAATCGACTGCGAGGCTCTGGTGGTAGTGAGGGGAGGGATGGGAGGGATGAGGACGCACCGACGAGAAGGTTAAAAAGCGGCAGGGTTGAGGCTCTCGAGGGAGCTGTCGAGCTTGAGGGGAGCGCGGCAGTTTTGGCAATACATCGTGAGATGGTTCAGGGTGTGGGTTGATTGGATTGCTTCATAGTAGAAACTTGAAGGTGGAGGTTTTGGAAGTTGTAACCTTGAGGAATGTTGTGGATGGGTCCACAGTGTGTGTTATGCAAGTTAGCTTGGTGCGGGTCGGAGCTTTATTTATGCGAGTTATGCGTGACCCTGCACTTTACGCGTGATAGCTTGGACGTGCCAAAATCGCGTCTCCCGGTTGAACGAAGGTAGCGCACACAACGACTGCGACATTTTACGGCAAATTCACGTCAACGCAGTACGATACGCCATTCGAAGGAGGATCTACAATCAATGGCCCGCCACTATGGACCCGGCCGTCAAGAGACAGCGTATATCGGCTCCAGCGGCGCAGGAGCGACATCGCGAAGAGAATGCTAGATTCTTCAGCTCCCTAAAACGCCCTCACAATAGCGCGAGTCACAAAGATTGTAATGACTTTACCGGGTTCTACGGAGCGGTTAATGCGCGAGAGAAGGGGTTTACAAGTTATGAGGAGGCCGAAAACTTCGAAGAAGCCGAGGTCGACGATGAAGAAGAAGCGAACATGGAAGCGACGAGACAGAAGCTGGACAACAAGCTGAAGTCAACTTTTGAGGCTATCTTCGAGAAGTACGGGAAAGATTTTAGTGGGGTCGGAGACGAAATCGATTTACGAACAGGAGAGATCATAGTGGATAATGGGCATCTCGCGGAGATGCACAATGAAACTGATGCTGGGGAGGGAAGGGGCAGAGGGATGCTGAGGGCATACACAGAGGAGCCTGAGCAGGCGGGATTCTCGCGACATGGCTTGGAAGATAATGCGGAAGATTATTATGATGTGGACGAGGCTAGCGACAGTATGGACTACCATGTCCGGGGAAGACAGATGCTGCGAGCCTTCACTCAAGAACCGGATCTGGGACAGGAAAGTGGCACAGAAGAGAATGAAGAGGAGTACAATAGGGACACTGTCAGGCAGAACGCCGCTGCCGACGACGACAGTAGCGACGATGATATACTGTATCAGAACAGCGGCGTTATCCCCGCCAATTCTTTGGCACCCCTTCCCATGGCGCCGTCACCCAAACCACCTATCAACTACCGCCATTCTCAACCCCTCAAATCACCCTTTCAAACCCCGAAGCCCGCTCCAAATTCACGATCACTAAAGCGCAGCTCCGCATACCCTTCAGAACCAGACATTCTCGAGCAGTTCGGCCAAGAGCTCGGCCCGCGCATCGTCGAATACGCATCCCTTCAAGAATCTGTCGACGATTCTCGCATCGATCCGAAATGGCGGACTCCATCTCTGCCAGCAGTAACGGCCGGCAAACAACCAATCCCCAAGTCCATCATCATGGAGCCTGGTGTCGAGCGTGCGCCTTCGCCGAAGGGTCATCCGCTGTGGACGCCCGAGAGGAAGAGGCGCAGGAGACAGAAGGTTGGGGATAAGGATCAGGAGAACGCTGTGGATGGTGAGACGGTGGTGCGTGATAGGGAGATTATTGAGAGAGAGACTATTACAAGATCGAGAGTGCCGGCGGAATCAGCGCGTCGCAGTCCTGAGAATGCCCCGATTGTTCCGTCGCATAATTCAGCGCATCCGGTTCGTCGCAGTCCTGAGAGCGCCCCGGTTGTTGTGTCGCATAGTGACCCTCGCGAGAGTTTGGCATCTGAGAATGCAGACCAGAGTATGAACGATAATGAGCTACTAGGACCCGATGACAATGAGCCCGATAGCGACTGGGAACGAGATGATTCCGCATCCGACTCTGCTCAGAACTTCAAGTTGAGAAAACGCACAGGGAACAAAAAACACAAAAGGAAGCCATTCGGAAGGAAATCCCGGTTAGCTGCAGAACCTCGTCCTGGGAGGAAGACATATACGGAAGAAGATGACCAAGCGCTGTTGGCATGGGTCGAATGGGTTCGCACTGAGACGAACTATCCTTTGTGGTCTGCTGAGCATTGGAATATGTTCAGTGAGAAGGTTAGAGTTCTGGCTTTAACTCGGGGGTATTTGCTAATTGCGGTTTTAGAATGCTAGACACACTGGCCCTGCTTGGCAGCAACATTACCGCAAATCGTTGGAAATCAGTGGAGACCAGCATCTGTTCCCTCGCATCATGATGGCCGACAAAGCCATACCCAAGAGTGTGAGGAAACGGCCTAGATCGTCGGGAGACGGGAGGTCAGTGGTCGGTGCGCTGGAGCTGGATGAAGTTGCTAAAGACTACCCTGACGGACCGAGAACCAGGAGTTCGATCGTTGGTGCGCCAGGACTGAATCAACCTACCGAAAACGAACCTGTAGGCGAGCAAATATCTCCTCGGACGGAGATGACGCACGAAGATGCACCAGAACCTCCAATTGTACAACCTCGGATTTTAGCAGACGAACGTTCTGCGGTAAAAAAACGGAGACGAGATCAAGCTGTTGATAACCGGCTTAGCGGTGATATCCAAGCGCCCCAGGAGCTCCCCGGCACGGGAGAATTTGCAAAGACAGGACAGTGGGAACAGTTTAAGCACATTATCCGGCAGCTCTATATAGTGGAAGATTATACGCTGGATAGTGTGATGAAGATTATGACGGATCAGCATGCGTTCCAAGCACAGTAAGTAACATTAAGCCGACAATCCCCTTTATAAAGTGCGGTTCTAATCCCGAGTAGCAAAGCGCTATATAAGGTATACCTGAGCAAGTGGGGATTCAAGAAAAACCGGATGTATGGAGAACCGGGAAGTATGGGCGTGACCGGACTACACCAAGACGCTAAGGGGCGGCCCGATGATGCCGCGCGAGACCTCCAAAAGCCTTCCAGAGGCCAACCAGGATACAAGTGGTGGAATGAGCCACAGTATGAAGCACTTTCCCGTGTCGAAGCAGTGTACAAGAAGCGAAAACTGGAACGGGCAGCTAAAAGAAAAGCACGGGTGGGAGCGCGGGGAAGCGTTAGTGTGACTGGGCAGGATCAGGATGATGAGGAGCCGCCTGAAGATGAGAGTGCGCGAGCGGCCCGAGAGGCTGAGACTACGTACAACGCGAATCATCAGAAATTCCGGTGAGTCCCCAATGCGTGCACAGGCCCGATAAGGGAATCAAGGCGAACGGGCCAGAGCACGGGCCAGGTTAGGGGGTTTACGGCGTGATAGTGTGAAGCCTCTCTCTGGGAGTAAGTTCAGTGATTTTTTGCAGCCATGGCAAACAGGGAGTGGGCCTCCGCAGAGCTAATCAATGTCTCTGGTTAATGCGAGGCGGTTGTGCAGGGCCCCAAGAATCGAGACTAGCAAACACTAGGTAATTTTCATACAAGGAACAATCTCGATGTGTGTGCAGATGTAGCAACATCTCAGATCACCAAACGTGAGCCCGCAGCTTGAGCTTTCTTCAAACCCATACATTGATAAGGACTGCCTTCGCCTTCGCGCAGCCAGATTGCGATACTCACCGGATAATTTCCCGCCCTTACATCGAGCACACATCGCCGATATCTATGGAGCTGGAAAGAACGGCGCTCTGGCCGCTCAGATCGAGCGAGATGTCGAATGAGTCGTTCAACCGATATCGACAATTTGAGATCCTTCCTCCGGCGGGAAGATCGGATCAAGATCAAAATAAGCGCACGATCGTCGTGCTGCAGGTCTTGCCCTTACAGCGTTGGCGCGCAGAGTCAGCTCAGTTGCGCCTTGATACTGTGCGCAACTGTGTAAGAGCGGGACACCGAAGGAAGGAATCGTGCTGGAAAACACTGCTCTTTAAGATGACGATATTCGTCGCTACATCTCCAGACTGTGCACTTTAAGCTCGCGCAGGTTTCAGTGCCTCCGTTGTGGTGAGTTCAAATTGAAGTTTGCAAGTAGCATTTCAGATCATTGGGAAAGGACAGGCACGGAGAGGTGAGTGGAAGTTTGGTGGGGCAAGTGCGGTCGCATTCATGGGCGGGGTTAAAGTCTGTGGGTGCGGAGCATTAGGTTGTAAACGCAACTAGAATGAGCGAGGATGAGGAGGGAGAGTTAGTGGATGGGATGATGTGCTAGTACGAAGGAACGGGGATGACAGGCATACTTGGGGCGTTTAAAATTTGTGTTGTCTGGGCTAATTTCTGAATTTAGTCAGCACATTGAATCAGCAGTATTAAGTCAGCAACATAAAGTCAGCAGCAAGGAGTCAGCAGCATGGCGTAAGCAGCATGGAGTCAGCAGCATGGAGTCAGCAGCATGGAGTTAGCAGCATGGAGTTAGCAGCATGAAGTGAGAATATAGCCAGATTTGGAGGGAAGATCCCCCGAAGAGTTCAAGAGGGATTCATAGTATGTAAGTGGGTGGCATACATAAAATTCTCACTCCGTGATATGAGCTGTGACGCCATTCCACCATATAAATCGTCACGGAAATCACGCAGGCGACAGTAATTGGAAATGCTACGAAATCAAAGCGCAGGAATCTTGTCAAGACTAAATTGGTATTGGTATTTCTGGCCTTAGATCATGTGGTGTCCACATCATGTTTCTGGCGCCCGCTTCATAAAATTGGCCAGTACTTTAAATGCCACAAGCTTATTGATAGTGAAAGAGACATCTATTCTTACGGAACAGGGAGATTCAGCGAAGGTGCGATACGGTTCGATCGCACCTTACTACCGCAACAGTATGTAAACGTTTAATATACCTAACGCACTGAAGAATGCCGAGAGTCCGCACAATGCGCGCCGGCTAAACATCACTGCGATGATTGCGTCAAGCGCGTCACTGCTGCAGCTGAATCAGGCGACCATAGCGGGCCTAAGGAGGACTGTGTTGAGGAGTGTGAGTACCCGTTTACGTGGAGGGAAGGAAAAATCGGGATAAGTTGGTGCTGACGTATATGTGCAGTCTTTCATTTTACTCATTGTGCGACTACTTGTGCGGCTGCTAAGTTTTGGACTGCTCTCAAGTAAGGGGTGGGACGACCGATCGGATGCTTAGGCGACGAAAACAGTAAAAGAAGCGGGAAAGGCTGCGTAGATGGTTTGGCTTTGGGTGCAGAGATTGTGTATCGCAGGAAATAGTGGAAACGTCATCTACATCTAATGTTACGACTCAAGTCAAGTTCAGCGTTGAAAATGTTTATCCCAGTGCGGCTTTTCCAAACTAGCGAGCTATATGAAAGTTATTTACTAACAACTTCAGAGGCATACCTCACCAATTCCTTCCAAGCTCATTGCCGCGTCTTGAATCCCTCAACCATTAACGACAGTCCCGCCATTAGGATGCAAAGTCTGCCCACTGATAAAACTACTATCCTTGCTCGCGAGGAACACGTAGCACGTAGCTATCTCGCTCGGCTGACCCATCCTTCCCATCGGCGTCTCCGCAAGCTGTGCGAGCGAATCCTTCTCTATTGTGCTCATGACTAGCGGGGTCTAGACGGGACCGGGAGCAACGGCGTTTACGCGGATGCCCTTGCTCACTTGCTCGTTGGATAGGGCTTGTGTGAACGCCACGATGGCACCTTTGGTCAAGATGTAGTCCACCCCTGGTCCGGTGCCGGCGTATGCGGTCACGGAAGTGGTGTTGATGATGGTATCTCCGGACTTCAGATGCGGTAAGGAATGAAAAAAGCAGATCGCTGGCACCTCATTCATGGGAACAAGGTCTATAACCACCTCCGCTCAATTCAGTCCGGCTGCCTCCCAGTCTCCCCAGGCATAGTGGATTTTGGTGCTCCCTTATTATTACGATGCTGGCATTTATGCCAGCATGCTCTCAGCTGGGCTGGTCGACCTTTTTGCAGTGCCTAAGCCCGAGAAATGAAGCTCGTATTCTTGGCCAGGCAAGTCAGTTTTGAGACTGTACCAGCATAGGGTGCTTCACAAAGACGTGGAATCGCGAATTGGTTACGGGATGAACATCAATGCAGACTAATGCTTGTTGACTCCTAAGTTCCGAAACAGTAGGAGCAGATTCTACAGGTCGACTGCTTGCTTCTTCCTCTGATCTCCTTCCGCACGCGTCGTGTCCTCTTTCCTAGCAAGAATTGACTCGACCTTTGATACCTTTCCAGCGAAATGCTCCTCCTTATCCGTGCGCGTCCCGATCCGCACGTCTGTCTGGATACGCATTACCCCGTTGCGGTGCAAGAGGGTGTGCGCCTGGCCGATTAGGCATGTTACGGACTCCCAGGGTCCTTCTATTTACCATTAGTATCAGCAATGACAGCGAAGAAATCGAATATTTGCAAAGGTTGAACTGGGAAGCAGGTGACCTTTTGACACTGTGGATAGGAGGAGTCAGGGGAGGGGAAGGAGAGCGAACCAACAGTTGTACCAGCGGAGTGCATGCTGTAGCTCAGGCCGCTTGCTTTCATGAGTTGCTGGACGGCGGCGATTTCGTTGGAGATGGATGCTGTGGGGGTAGCGAGCTGGAGCCGAGCGTTTAGCTGAATGTAAAGTAATAAAGCGATGATGGAGGATGGAAAGAAGTACGTGGAGAAAAGTTGAATGGGAAGGGAAAGGGGAAGCGGGATAAGTGACGCACGGGGCTGAGGGAGAAATCTGCGACGCAAATAGGTGGGGTCGGAAGCGTGGAGTACTCCATGTTTGGTAGAATGGGAGATATTTGATGGGTGAATGTGGTGAGAAGATATTTGATGGAAAGTGGTTGTCGATGTTGCTTGATATATGGTGGGGTGTGCAATGGAGATATAGAGTGTTTGGTTGATAGTATGGGGTCCCTTACGCGTGCACGAGCCACAATGTATGGGTTATGTCAGTCATGTCATGGTCAAAATGGCCAACCGTTATTCCAGTAGGTGCTGGTTTCAACTGGCAACTTCTTCTAAGACCAGTCTAGACCCAACGCAAATGGATTATAGTTAAGTGGGGCTTTTAGTACATGGTCGTCAAACAAGTCTGCCGCCATACGAATAGAATACGAATAGAGCGGCGCAGGGCTGAACCAAAATGTCTTGCCAAGCCTTGTAGATCTTTGGGTAGAAACTCAACGCCACCGTTAACGGCGACGCAATAGATCGAGCCTCTCTTTGAATTTCACGCGAGACATTATCCTCTCCCCATAACAAATCATGTCGTCTGATTGTGTTTCGGATATCTAGCTTTCATGTGACAATTAACAGTTAGGCAAGTCATGTTAACTTGAGTTAATGCATACCAACAATACAAATATACTGCATTCAAACTTGATGACTAGTAGCTAAAGCTGGCAAAATTGATACATAATATCAGACATTCGCAGAGGTTTCAATTGATCATCTGTCAAGTGTACGACGATCTCAAGCTATACTCTCACTAAAGCGAGCTTAAATCTGACGCATTCATATGTGTAGAAGAATAAACCTGTCAGACAATGCGCACGTCATCAAAGAACCATTCACGGTATCAAAGAACCATTCACGGTAACTACCGTCACACGACTTCATCGAATAGAAGCGACGTAGGTGTGTAATGCGCTGGTGGTGAGATTAAAGTTTGCATGGGGCGAGATCAACAGATCGACTAATCGACGGTAGGCTTGACCACAGCTTGTTCTGGAGCCCCGCAAACTCGTTCGCTGACGAGTGAAGGGAACACGGTATAATCCGAAGTCAGTTCTCGTACACTATTCATAGCTATAAACTTAAAATGGGAAAAGTGATTGTTGGATTTACGTTCTAGACTGAGGAAACCGTCTCGTGAATCTGGGAAACAGCGATGGTATAAATTGTATAATTCCAAGAACCGGAAAATAGTTTCTAGTTCTAGGAAACTGCCGTTATGACATACCTCTCTGATTGGATTTTGGGAGCCGCCATGGTATTCGGGTGGGGTATCAACAGGCTTTGTCACCGTGTGGACGTCCGATAGCAACACACAGAACTTCTCATCGTTGAGTCCAATTGCTAACAATTGGAGGCCAAACTTGAAGGATTATGATAGCAAGCCCAAGTTACTAACATACCGCTGTCTTTGCACATCGAATTCTTGTGGCCCAATCCGGAAATGTATTCGAATCCGGCGGCATTGCAATGGAACGGCAATAGTTGGTGTAGGACTAAATGATGAGAACAGAGGGTAGGACGGGGTGATGTAATGTACTCAGCATTCGCAAACATTGACTTGCACTACAATGAATCACTTCTACTTTTGTTAGAGATATTCATAGTCGTTCCTGCAGAGAAATACAGATGCGTATTATGCACAGGGCAGGGAAGGCTGCCATTATTTGTGATTGAGAAAGAATGAATAGTACAATCTTTGCACCGAGCTTATCATTGGCGTTATGAGACATGTTCAGGCCGCCGCATCACTCCTAGAGCCGAGCGAGGCGGATCTCGAAGATAGCGAAGATGGTCAGTCAAAACGGCAACCTTCCATGGTATGCAGCAAACCTGCAGATCTAATAGTACCTGCATTCCGAACTTCTCTGAGACGACGGCCTGCTAGCACGTCCAGTACTTCGACTTTCTCCAAGTCTGTCCATTTCGATCCTCATCTCGAACGTGTCCGGCATTTTCTACAAGTTGAACGACCGCTGGACGTTGCCGCAGGGTCTCCGCCTGTCGAATCAGACAACGGCGATACAGAATCCTCTTTTAGCGAAAACTGCAATCACAGCCGGCCATCCTCCTATGAATGGGAAATCATCACGGCCAACTTCCCTGCAGAGACCTACGAAAGACTTCAGCTCCCTGCGCGAGCGGAAAAGGTTGTTTTATCCCCTGATTATAAGGAACTGATCGGTACCGTTGCCGTTGCCAATCTGGCATTTGATAAGACGGTCGTCATTCGCTTTACTGTCGACTTTTGGAAGACAACGTCGGAGGTGTTCGCGGGATATGTTAACGACGCTCGTCGAAAGCAATATGATGGTTGCGATCGCTTTAACTTCGCTATTGAGTTGGCAGACCTAGCTAACCTCAACGAAAGGCCAATGTTTTTCTGTATCAAGTATTGTGTCAACGGCGTGGAATACTGGGATAATAACAACAATTACAATTTCCAAGTCGAGTTCAGGAAGAAGTTGAAGCCGAAGAATGGCCGGATAGTCTTGTAAAATTAGCAAAAAGTCATCGCCGAAGCTGCGCGTACTTGCAAAATCTGCGGGCTGATTCATGCAGACAGAACTTGACGACTCATGCTGATGCTATAGGATATCAGTGATGTGATGAGGACGATGGCACTTAGCGGCTGCGGCGTTCAGACTGTACAGCTATATATTTTGTAGGAGACAATCGCTCATTCACGTATCAAAAGGAACTCTTCATGAAACGCTAATGGCATGCGCCCAACAACTTGCACAATGGAAATTACTATATGCCAATGAATGAATTGCTACTTTTTGCAATACAAAGAAGAGCTAAGAATGAAGGTCTCTTCATACGATGGCGAGACATTAGTTTGGCCGCTCGAAGCAAGAACCCAAGGGTGATCTAAAATAGCCCCCTTGTATTCTGCTGCTCTGCGCCGGAAGCCAGCCGCATCGTGAGCTGACAAGTGATGCATGTAATGGATGTGGAGGCATATTTGGCCGTTGTATCTCCCAAGTCTCCCTGTAGCCAGGACGTCCATTTTAGGCTGCAGAGCCTCCATCGGAGAACAATACCGGTACTGGTCCCCTAATCGCAGCGGCGGCGAGGTGTGCTTGAGATGATCTGATACTGGCTGTGTTGAGCCGGCTGGGAACGACCAAGCGCATTTGAGCGTGATTGTGCTTGTATTGGCATCAGCAATTGTAGCTACAGCCACGAGTAATATACTTTCAACTGAGGAGATCGTGCCAATGATAGAGATCCATTGGTCTGGGTGATTCCCATAGTACATGATGCCAAGCAGGCTCCCCGCGCCACGTTCTTTGCACTTCGCAAAAGTGCTAAACTCTAGAGGCACATACTCGTTACACGTCCTTGAGAGAGAGTTGAATCGCAACTCATGTATCGGTGGACTTGTTGGTGGTCCTATACTAGTCCGATTGGTCGTTTCATTGTCAAAGGGTAGCTGCAAGTCTTGGGAATTGTTCGATAGGGCCGGCGTAGTAAGTAGTGATGGCATTTGAGGGACGGATAACGAACGAGATGCCTGCACCTGCCGTTGACGGCTCAATCTCATCCACCGCATTTGTAATGCGGCAACTTTCCACGTCATATCTGGCCACTCTGTTGAGAATCGGCTCAAGATATCTCGCCACTCGAGCTTTGGGCGAACTTCTTGAGGAACAAGAGATATTTGTCTGTCTCCGACAGCTCATCTAGAGGTCGAGGTGGCGCAGTGGAATATGAGGATGTGAGGGACATGGCGGGAGTGTTTGATAACTGGTAAAGAGGGAGTTAGTAACGATACCCTGCCAATAGCCTAGCAAGTAAATGAAACCACCTAGCTTGCAAGTCCATCGATATATTTGGCAATGGTAGTGATTGTGGGTGTCGCCGCCGCGATTGGTATCTGCGTTTGCAGGAACGTGCGGCAATAATTGCAGACTTTGGGGAAACTTATGCCAGTTATCACAGAGCGTTGTGGGTGTGCGTTGCTAGTGGTTTGAGGAAGGGAGAGAGCGTCTACACACTTATGTCGTAAATCCGGAAATGTAGCCCATGCTTGTGTCGTTTTACGACGTAACTTCAAGTGCGGCACGTGCACGGGTCAGGGAACACGTGGGAACTGTCGCGGTTCGCGTGGTAACTTTTAGATCCGTCTTTTACTCAGTCTCTCCTTTCGGACAAGGTTACCTCGTCTCTATGTAGGTTAAAGAGATGCGCTCCAATAGTGCCTGGGCGGAAAACTTGCAGCGGGTGCAGATAAGAACTCCGAACTTGGGATCAAAAAACACGCATTCCATTACGATGATATGTAAGAGCAAAAGTAAGCTCTATTTAGGTACGAAAAAGACTGAAGAAAAGATCGAAATGGAAAATCTATACTACGGTATATCTCCTTCAGCTAATTTTACACGTTCGACGCGCCTGCTTATGATCCAAGGCGATGGTAACGCGAATCCCTGGACTGATCAGGTCGACTCCGACCCCAACTGCTGGGTAGAGGCAGGCGAAATGAGTAGACCCACCTTAAACTAAGACTAACCAATCAGGGCTCAAGAAACTCAAATGCTGGGCTCCCCGCAACATAGAATCACGGTACAGGATAGATCGCAGCCTCAACTAGGATAGGATAGGATAGGTTGGTGCACGGACAAATTGGGGGACTCTAACTAGAACGCGACGGACGCGTTGTAGCCCAATTCAGCGACTGTGGAGATACAGACTAACCTAGTTAGGTAGAGGCACGGACATAAATCGCGTCTTCTGCCAGAAGACGAGTCGGAATAGTTCTTGAGGTGCAGATGAGGACCTTGTAGGTAGGGTGAAACTGTAGAAAGTCCATTGAGGGTAAAGGAGAGGAGAGATAAAGGCACTAATGATGTGACGTTGGGGTAAGAAGAAATGCGAAAACAACAATATTCAATAAGAGCAAGAGCATTCATTATCAGGGTTATTGCACCACGACAGACGCGCACGCGTACCCTTGGAAAAGTAATCTCTCTCCTTTTCCGAAATGGTATAAGACCGGCAGATCTGGTTCTAGTATGCCTAAACAAGACACCGCTCGCCTAATTAGGTAGGGCGGTGTGAAACCTGGAGTCACGGCTGAGTTCGTTGAACCATATTGTTTAGGGTGCCGGTGAGCCTGAACGGCTGACCGACGGTGAAAGACATGCTGGTGCGTATCCTTTCGGTGGTGAGGCACTCAGCTGAGATAGAAGTATGATGGTGATTGAGGCGAAAATGCGTCGTTGATGGCGGTTATGTATGTGCGATGATAGTGGAGCAGGCACGGAAGGATGACGACCTCCCAGTTATTTCTCGAACCTCGGCGAATTATGCCTTAAATCCGGGGCCATTTCAGGGCACAAGGGGGAGTCAGGTGACATGATTAATCAGCAACAGGTGAACTTGGTTTTAAGTTCCTGAACATTCTAAATATATGTAGTATAGTAGTTAATTGCTCGAAAATCTTCCCTTAACTAGATGTCTTAGCAAATAAGAGCTTTGTAAGAATCTTCTCGCAGAAGGACGTTAAAGACGTAGCAGTCATAATGTCCAAAGTCGTTACAAGGCAGCCTAACTCCGTCCTCACCCAGTTACGGATCTCGACGGCAGCTAAGGAGTCTGTCCCGTAGACGCTGATCGGTCTCTCCGGATCCATTGGCTCCTCAAGCCGCAAAATACGCATAAAGCATCCGTTAATAACATCGATAACGGCTTTCAGTCTCGAGGCGGGATCTGCTGACTCAGTGCGCAGTAAAAGGAAGAGCGTTTGGATATCAGCGTTAGCATTCTCTCCGCTAGATTTCAGATCCTTAGACCCCTCGTTGTTACTGAAGAGAGGCGAGAAGCGCGCATCAGACTTTAGGGCCGAGTCGTCAGGCTGCGGGAAGGTCAAGCCCGTTATCAATGGACTAAATGCCAGCTCGCTGGCAGAGCTGATATCGCTTGCCGCGGGAGAAATCTTCTGTTGGAGCATCGCGAAGTAGAGGATCTTGCGCAGTTGACCTTCGTTGAGGCTACGGAACATTCCCTTTTCGGTCGAACTCTGAAGCTTGGCGCTCTCGGCGATCACACCGGAGTCTTCACTAATACCCAAGTCAATAGAGCACGCTGGCAATCCGCGGGCCCGGCGCCAGGCGGCGAAAGCGTCTAGGAAGACGTTTCCAGCAGCGTAGTTTGCTTGGGCAACGTGTCCGATGATACCGGAAAGAGACGAAAGCATCGTGAATGAATCGAGCTTCAGTTGGAGGGACTCGGAGGCATTGTGCAGGTTCCAAGTTCCACGGATCTTGCACTGCAAAGCTTCGTGATACTCGGTAAGTGTCATAGACTCAAAAGGACGATCCTATAGCACGTTGGTCAGCCGATGTGTGGTATGTAGGTAAGAAATGTCTTCTTAATGTGACTGGTATTGACTAAATCGGGCACTTGGACTTACCCGAAGAACCATGGCACCCTGGATGATACCGACAATGGGAACGGTTGTTTGCTTCATGGCCTTAGTGACGGCGTTTGCATCTGTCACATCTGCTATCAGGAGATCGATATGACAGCCGAGCGCATTGATCTGTTTGATCGCATGTCTTGATTTCTCGTCCGCATAACCGCTCCGTGACATGACCGCGAGATGTTTTGCGCCTTGCTGAGCTAGATAGATCGCAAGACCTCCACAGAGACCGCGGAGACTGCTGACGATGAGATAGCAACCATTGGTGCTGAGGTTGAGACTCTTTGGCGCTCGTCGAATCTGTACATTGGCTTAAGTTAACAAACCTGTGTTTAACACGATCCCGGGGAGGATTGTTTCTCGAGCAGAAAGGCTTACCGGAGCTTCTATCCCACTATCTTGTGTGAGCACAACCTTTCCGATGTGGGTTCCTGGTCGTAGGAATTGGAATGCAGCGGGAATATCGGTCCACGCAAATTTATGGACTGGTGCGATAGGCTTGATGGAGCCTACCTCAATGAGCTCAAACAGCTTCGACATCAACCTCGCCACGAGAGAATCGGCCGCCTTCTCAGGGGAGATATCGATGGCTCTGAAGGAGCTGTTGCGATCGAAAGGAGCCCATGGCAAGCTGTTCCGATCCAAAACGTCTCTTTTACCAAGCTCTACCATGATGCCTCCATCCGCGAGGACTCGGAACGACTCATCCAGCACGTCTCCGGTCAAGGAGTTAAGAATGGCGTCCATCCCTCTGCCATTCGTAGCTGACAGGATCTGGTCGCCAAAATCGGTATTGCGCGAGTGGAAGATGCGATCATCGGCCAGACCAAAGGCGGACTTAAGGAATTCCTTCTTTTCGGGCGTGCCAACAGTGGCATAAACTTCTGCGCCCACGGACTGCGCGATCTGGATGGCGGCAATACCTACGCCACCAGCGGCCGAGTGGATGAGGACGCTCTTGCCAATGGACAAGCTGGCATGGTCTAAGAGGGCGTGGATAGCAGTGATGTAGGCGGTCGGAATCGTCGCTGCCTCCTCAAAGGTCATATAATCGGGAATGCGGTGGAGACGACCAGGTCTGGTGTGAATGCGATTCGCAAAGCATCCTTTGTCAAAAACCACAACATGATCCCCAACTGAGAGTCCCGATACGCCCTGAGCCACTTTGGTGACTACACCGGCGGCTTCGTGGCCCAAGGCGTTTTCGTCCCCAGGAGCAGTGCCAACTGTGACATCGTTAGTGTTAATACACATCACTAATACAGTAGACCTGGAGATTCAAGTGTTGCTTACGAGTGACGACTACATCCTTATAGCTGATACCAGCCGCATGGATTTCAACCTCGACCATACCATCGGCCAAAGGAGACGGCTCCGCATTCACCTCACCAAAGTGCACGGAGTCGAGGTTGCCTAGTTTCTCGCAGCGCGCTTTGATCATGGTATCACTCTTGTGGAGATCCACGATGTCGGTCTTCCTGTCGCTGGGATGGGTGCTCTGACCGAATGTGAGACCACTGTCTCTATAAACGCGGCTGACGTGGACGATACTTCCACGCTCCACAAAGTCGTAGTCAGTGCTTGCACGTGGATCAAACGTCTTTGCGGATGTCATGTCCCATATCCGCCCAAGACAGGCCGAGATAGCATCGGTCATTGTACTGCCAGTGCTAGCTTCGACATCGAGCGTGAAAAACGGCACCTGTTCCTCGGCACGGATCGTACCAAGGAATCCAACGGCGGCAGCTCGCGTGGGGTCAGTACTTCTGCTCGTTACCCAGAGTAGGGGGCGTTGCACTTTGGAAAGATGCTGAAGCAGCTCCCATTGCTTCGCATCGATGGTTTCCATGACGGAGGAGAAGAGCTCGTCCAGAACAATCACAATACTGGTGTTGGAGGTAATATCTTCCAGCGGGTTGGAAGAGTGCTCAAGGAGCCATTTCTGGGTCGCGAGACCGTCACACACCTTCGACACTTCCTCCGAGATGGAGTCTTGGGCAGCCGCGTTCAAAATGCTGACCCGAGTCACGTTCCTTGGGGGAACCTCTGCGTCCCCGTTGATTGGCAAGGCGGTTTTCGTCAGCTTTTCTACGCGGCAGATGCTGACGCCATTGCTTAGATGGATGGTCTTCCCAAGCGAGTCGATGTTGGCAAACCCGTTTGATACGATAAATCCTCGGTCACGGACAGTCAGAGCCAGACTCTGAAGGAATCCATCCACCTCTACCATCTCGTCCTGTCCGGGGTTGATGATCACCAGATCAATACTGTCTTCTTTGGTAATCGTCATAGGCTTGGTGACATCCATGACCAGGTGGAATTGCGGGCTGATGGAACGCGAGTTGAATCTTTCCTGGGCCTGGATCAAGGTCTTGGGATCCCGAACGGCAAAGTTGTACTGCGAGCAGCCAGCTCGAACGGGATTGTCGGTCTTGTCCTTGCCTTGCTCCAACCAGAGATTCGAGCCATTTAGCAGACTCAAATTGACCTCCAAGACGCTCAGTTCCGGGTTCTTGTGCGCGATCAAATCGATGACCTGCTGCACTGTCTTGGATCCTAGCCATGTCGTGCTTAAAGTCGACTCGCCTTCCATAAGCATGTCAATGTCAGCGTTCCAGTTCACGTGCATGAACTGGTGAGGGATCTTCTCCGCGTCGCTCGTCTCCATCTCGGCCCATGCGAGGCCCTTCAGCTGGAACAACAATGAACCATCCTGAGGGTCGTGCAGATCGACGTTTGTGCTGTAGTTGCGCGCACTCTCAGCGTCTCCGGTGCCCAGGTAGTTTGCAGACGCATAGGCAACGCCTTCGGTTAGAACACTCGATTTGCGCGCACTTCCGGATTCAATGAGCACGCTGTCAATAGCCTTAGGCACGAGGGCTGGATCACCAGCCTGGGGCAGTTGGCCTTTCCAGAGAGAAGGTGTTGTAGCTTGAAAGCACCCATCTAACACAGCTGGATGAAGGGGGTACCAAGACTGACCCTCCGGCTGAGATGGAGGAGGCTCCAGGTTGACGGTTGATCGATTATATCGCTGGCCCATTGTCGATTCAACCGATATATGTTTCTGAAAGGATGGTCCGAAATTATAGCCCATTTCTGCCATAGTCTTGTACCACAGCCGTGCGCTTGTGGCGAGCTCTAGTGGCTCGACTGATTTAAGAGTATCTTGGTAGTCGGTCTCCACGCAGACCATGCCGGTACTGTGGACGACGTCTACATCGACTCCTTCTTGCTCCGAACACATCTGATACTCATACCACGATGCAGTTGAGCCTCCTCTAACTGGAGTTAGTGCCAAGGAGACTGTAGTCTCTCTCTCCTCAGTGAGGACTAGGGCGCGAAGGAACTTCACGTCACGAAGCCTGAAGCGGTAGCGAGCTGGAGCTATGTGCTTCCATTTAGTGACCATTGCCGTCTGATACATGGCTTCCACCGCCATGGCGAGATAAGCAGTAGCCTAAAAGGGTGCATAAAGTCAGCGAACAAGCAACTAATTGAGTAGTGCCAGGATAGACAGAGTTAAACGTACCGGAAACACGACATCAGTGCCCAATCTATGGTCTCTCAGCCACGGCAAGTACGCGAGCTTGATATTAGCTCTGAAGATAGGAGCATTCCATCCCACGGAGTTGACCTTGGAACCGATCAAGTCATGGTGGATGAATTTTTTGAACCGCCATTCCTTGCTCGCGCGAGTCTCATGCCAATAACGTGTCGAATGATTCCAGACGTAATTCGGCATATCAACAATGACATTCGACGTCTGCGCGTTTACCCGATTGACCTTGGCTAGACTGACTTGTTGGTCGCCCGCTAGAAACAGTCGGGCTGCGGCATCGTACATAGGCATGGTCGAGTCATCGTTTCGCTTGAGAGCCGACGCATACTGGGCGTTCTTGCCCGTGGCTTTCTTGATTTGCGCGATCGGGCCCGCCAGTGCGTTGCTAGGACCCAGTTCAATGAGGAAATCGGCGTTACTCTGCTTGAGAAGCTCTGCCGTGGCAGTCGCAAATCGCACGGGCGAAACCATGTTCTGCTTCCAATATGCGGCATCGAGAGCCGTGTTTGGATCGACTACCGCGCTTGTCACCGAGCTAAACATGGCAACGGCCTTGCTCGTCTTAGGTCGATGCGTAGGCGACTTCTGGAACAGACCGTCTTCGTGCAGCATAGCCTCATATACCTCACCAATCTCTGCCATGTAGCTGGAATGGTATGCAAGATCTACAAGGAGTAGCCGCGCGAAATGACCGTCAGCCTGGATCCGGTCACGCAGCTCCTCGAGCTCCGACACAAGTCCGGACAGAGTCAAACTATTAGGGCTGTTGTAGCAGGCCACTTGAATCTTGTTTTCCTTCTGCTCGAGCAGATATGCCGCAAGCGTGGCTTCGTCAATGCCAGCAGCAAGCATGCCCACGGGATCACTGGATTCTATTTTCTTGGACGATTGACCGCGGTAGTAGGCGACCTTGATGGCATCGGAGGAGCTCAAGAGGTTGGCAGCGTAGGCCGCCGCGATTTCTCCGGACGAATGGCCGACGACGGCCTCGGGAGAGATTCCCCATTCTTCCAGAACTCGGAGGAGGGCAATCTGCAAAGCCGTGACCAAAGGCTGGGAGAACTCAGGCAGCCGCAACGCCTCAACACTCCGTGTGGCCGTCAACTCCTCCAAGAGCGACCACTTCGGTGGACTTGGCAAGCTCTGAAGAACGCTGTCGAGGTACTCAACTGTGCTCTTGGCTAACGGGAAATCCCTGATCAAATTGGCACCCATTGTTGGCCACTGGGCACCTTGACCGGTGAAGACAAAGGCAACGCGAGGTACTGTCGACATCCGTTTGCCGCGGATCAAGGTGTCCTGGTTGATGAACTGCGGAGTGGAACGGGTGATAGCCACCGCGCCCTGATAATGTCTGCTTCGCCGCTCAGAGAGGGTGTAAGCCAAGTCACCGAGCTCAAGTGAAACCAAAGGATTCTGCAGGTGTGAGTTGAATTTCTTAATGTATGTGTCCAGCGAGGATTGATCGTTGGCCGAAAAGAATAGCAATGTTGGAGCGGCTTGTGTTTTATTGTCCTGCTCCTCGCCAAAGTCGTCGTCATCATCATCATCGAAGAAATCGGTCGACACCTGCTTGTACGAGGAGACGTGCCGGGATAACTCTTGAGCATCATTCTCAACCACGGCATGAGCGTTGGCACCTGGTCTGTCAGCGGTATACCACGATTTCAGGAGCATAATACATACCTCCATACCCGAAAGAGTTTACGCCTGCTCGTCGAATGTTGTCTGCATCTACCTTTGGCCAGGGCATCGACATTCGGCTGGCCTTTAGACGCAGGCTTTTCCAGTCAATGTTCGGGTTTGGGTTGAAGAATGTCGGGGTCCCCGGAATGACGCCCTTTTCCACCGCCATGGTGGCTTTCAGGAGACCCGAAAGCCCTGCTGATGGTTCGGAATGGCCAATATTACTTTTAATCGACCCAATGATAAGCTCTTGGTTATCTTCGCGTCCCTTGCTGAAAACAGATGCTGCACCCTTGGCCTCGATCGGGTCGCCCGCGAGAGTGCCTGTGCCATGAGCTTCAAGGAACCGCGTCTTCGAGAAATCTTCCTCCTTGATGTTTGCATTCTTTAGGGCCTGTCTTGTAACAGCAGCCTGTGCCTCTGAGCTGGGATTCGCAATACCGTTGGTTCGTCCCGATGCATTCACTGCTGTGCCGCGGATGATTGCTCGAATCGGGTCCCCGTTTCGCACCGCATCGTCTAGTCTCTTCAAGAAAAAACAATTCACTCCTTCTGCTTTGACATAGCCATCTGCTGATGCGTCGAAACTTTTCGATAGTCCTGAGCCAGACTGTGTCACATGCATCATGCCAATCTCCTCATTGTGCTCTGGGCTGAGCCACAAGTTGGCTGATCCAACTAACACTGCATCCGCCTGGAAGGTGTCAAGATAGCGACATCCTACGTCTAATGACACAAGTCCCGCTGAGCACGCTGTGTCCACGGTCATGCTTGGGCCATGTATGTTGAGAAAGTGACTGATACGATTGCTGAGAAGAGCGGGAGCCAGCCCGATCATAACCGATTCGGCTCTATTCTCTGGATCTCGGTGCTGAATGGCACCATAATCTTGGGAGAAAACCTTAGCAAACATGGCTTTTGAACAAAAATGCTGTCCATACCTATAAAATTGGTTCCAACAATCACACCTGTGTTAGTGCCACTGAGAGTCTCCATAGGTATACCACTATTTTCGAGGCACTCATAAGCCACCTCGAGCATCTGCCGTTGCTGTGGGTCCATAGCAATGCACTCTGTACGACTGATGTTGAAGAACTGGCCGTCAAACAAAGCCGGATCCACGTCTTCCATGAACATGCCACCAGGTGACTTCATGGTCCTAGGGCGTTGGGGATTCTCCTTGTCATAGTGACCAGCCAAGGAAAACCTTGAAGATGGTGGTTCATTCTTAGCCACACCCCCTCGTTCAAGCAATTCCCATAAGGCAGTTGGCGAGTTACTGTGACCTGGAAGACGGCATCCCATTCCAACAATCGCAATGGGCACCTGTGTCCTGTGATCCGGCCCTGATATTACCTCATCGTCGCTGGAGCATCTCTCGCTGTTGCCCGAAGTAGCAACATTATCGAAACTTTCTGAGGAAAGGCTAGATGCAAATGTCATTGTGCCGTGTAGTGTACAAGTCGTTCGGATGAGAGATTGGTTTGACTTCAGAACGTGAGGAGACAGGTGAAAGAGAACTATTTTATCACTTCTCGAGTAGACGTTTATTTCTCAGTGAGGAATACCAGTCCCATACACTCACTCACATGTTACTAGCATAATGGTGGGGCCCTATGCTTATCTGTTCCGCTGTAAGCTCTATCTTTTCATTTGCAACCGGATCACGATGGTGGCTTACATGCATGTGCATGTAAGTAGACTTGGCAATGGCAAGAAATGATAATGCTTACAACCTCAACTCACCCGTAGTAGCAATCCATAATTTGTGTCACCATTCGACGCCGTTCTGTTGCCAACTCGAGGCCTCGTTTGTTCTTTTAGTTCAGCTACATCTGTGCTCCCCGTCTTCGAAGTGCAGTACATTTGTCGATATCTCGCCTACACCAACTAATCTCATCACAATGGATTCCATTCGCAAAGAAGATGTTGAATTTAAAACGCTGGACGGGCTCACGCTTCGTGGCTGGCTCTTCGCAGGTCCTCCAAACGGACCCGCCATTATCATGACCCCAGGATTCAATCTCACCAAAGACATGATCATTTTCGAAGCTGGTCAATATCTGAATGCAGCTGGTTTTACTGTCTTGGGCTATGACCCAAGGTGTATTGGAATGAGCGACGGCACACCGCGCAATGACACTCAGCCTATGAAGAATTTGGAGGACTATCATGATGCCCTCACTTACCTCAAGGTGCACAGGCGAGACTTGGTTGATCCTAACAGAATCGCATTCTGGGGTTACTCGTTTAGTGGTGCTATTGCTTTATGTGCAGCCGCCCTCGACAAACGAGCCAAAGCCGTCATAGCATGTGCGGCTACCACCACCTGGGAATTCACGAAGTGGAAACAGGTTCTAAACAAGGCGATGAAAGATCGGGAGTCGCAATTAGCTGGAAACGAGGGCATGTACTTACCACTGCTCACCGAGACTGGTGAACAACCTGCTGGCTTGGGCACCGGCTACCAGAAGGAGGATGTCCTGGGTATCATCAAGCGTCACGCCTCCATCGAACCAAGCTTCATACCTCGAACTACACTGCAGACCTACTATAACATTGCCGCGTTTCGTCCTATGGCGCTCATGTGTTTCGTGGATCCTACTCCAGCTTTACTCATGACGGGCGAGAACGATGAAATATCGCCACCAGAGATGCAAAGGAAGCTGATCTATGATGCGATCACAGGACCCAAAGAGTTTGTGACAATAAAGAACAGGGCACATATGGATATCCTGACTGGTGACGGATCTTTGGAGGTTTTTGAGAAGCAGGCGGACTTTCTAAATCGTATGATGCCAGCTCAAAAGGGTACCAATGGCATTCACAAAATCAGATGAGTGACGAATGGTCCGTTGGTTTCGTCTCTTTCTCTGTTTATAGACGAGATAATATAGAACTTGACGGAAGCTGGATATTTTGAATCAAGTCTCTTGCGGATCTACCATATCTATGAAGATGTGATCAGAAGCTCTTGTGCAGATCTTCTTGTGCAGAACCCCTGGTGCAAAAACGTCATTGCCATCTTGTCACTCGAGCCCATGGTCTACTGTACAAGAAACCGCATTCTACCAATTGACATTGGCTACATGGTCTCACCATCTACGGCTGGCTCCCAACAAGCTACTGCTTGCGTCGCCATAAAGGCGGCTAACAAACGAAGAGTATTTGTAAACTAACGTGCCTCAGAATTGCTCTGCTTCAGATACTTGCTGAATGTCGTCACCCAGGAGTTTCAGGACAATTTCAATGCCAACGCCTGACGTGCCCCGTCGCACCCAGTGTCCAGCTTTGAGTGGTCGTAATCACAAAGACGAAGATAGCTTTGTAAAGATTTCACATGGAATCACGGGACAGGCATTTTGCGTCGGGTTGAATCAATACTCGTTTGGGTACGTGAGTTAGCAGGACATTATCTTACATGCGCCATATATGCATGTAAGAAACTTCCAAATCTGCAAATCAGATACACGAGAGCTTAGCGCCGATCTCTCACCGATACAGATCTGGGTGGATCGTATGTACCATAGGGGCTATCAGATAGAGCACACGGGAGCTTACCGACGATCTCCCGCGTATAGAGTCTAGTGGATCCTATGCGCTAAGGGTGGGAGATAGTCCGTATCCGTGCGGATTGTATGTGCTACGGGGTGGGTTAGGGAGTGGAAGATAGTCCGTGGATTGCGTGCGTGTCTTAAGGGTGGGAGATAGTCCGTACTTTGATTATAAACACACTGTGGTTTGTAATAACGTTGTAATAACGGGTGTGGCGTGGCATTTTCATCCTTGTGATAAGCGTGCATACATATCCATGCATATTACAGTACCGACCACCTTTCGTAAACTTGCTCATACCTGTTGTGAAACTGGAAGCCAAGGTTAGACTTAAATCTAACTATAACCTTGTTTTAGTCAACGTGTTCTTCAACTGGTCGTCTAATACGTCAATCAGAGATAGCAGGTATCAGCCTATAAAGATAATCTCAGCCATAAATTCAAGCTTTTCAGTTATATAAGCCCGGCAGTTAAAAACGTATTTCACATGCGGGTGGGCTGCACAGGCGGGTAAGTGGGATATGATAGTGGTACAGTACAATTCTTATTATTCAGCTAACCCCCTGCTATCCTTGGCGCTAACGCGTCCAACAATATTTCCACAATCTCCTCATGTCCCTGCTTTACTGCAAAGTGCAGGGCATCCAACCCATGTTTATCTACAGCCTTGGGATCAGCTCCGTGCTTCATGAGAGTTTCTACCATCTCTTCATCGCCAGACTGCACGGCGACATGGAGGGCTGTGCGGCCATCGCTGTCCTGCTCGTTGATGGTAGACACTCCGCGGCGGAGTAACAGACGGATCATGGACTTTTTCCGGGTGCGAATTGCCACGTGCAGGAGTGGGATCCTCGTTGGGGAGGTTTGGTACGAGATGTCTGAAGGCTGTGTTGCGAATAGTTGTCCCATGCTGCTCGTGCGGCTGACGGATGAGCTGCCACCTGGAGAATAGGAGTTGGCGGGAGAGGGGTAGGGTGGGGAGAGAGATGCCGAAGAAGGCGTGTTTACAGCCGGAGGAGTTGCCGCCCCACTTGGAAGTAACCGCCGCTGATACATAGCCAAGGCGCCGTCGTTCGATTCCGCCCAAAAAGCCACTGGCTGCGGGCAGTAACGTTGGTGAGACTCGGCGTCCGTTAAATCTGAATCGAAGAGTCCCTCAAACGTGATATCTAGATATGAAGGGTTTGGTATTATATTGTTCTCCAGCATTGCGTCAAATGTATATGGTACCTGAGGCGACGAGGTTCTGGAAGAGGCGGAAGGCGTACGCCACTGAAATGAGGCGTCATCCAAGCTCCACAACGAAGATGCCAGACCCTCACAGTTCGGGAGGAGTTCGGATTCTTGCTGATAGTACAGGTCCTCGCCGTGCGCAGTATCCACAGTATCCACAGCTTCCATAGCATCCACAGCGCCCGCAGCATCGAGATCGTTGGAAGTAGCGGCGTCGGGTTGGTCTGCGCTTGTAGTAGCATTGGTTTTCTGCCGCTCTACCATGAAATGTCAGATACTCGTCCATTGACCAATGTTCACGGGCCGAGGGCCAGGGGGGGCTTCACCTCTATATCTTCGCTGTGCGGCACGGTTTTGCAGTCTTCTCTGGGCAGACACTGTACGTTTTTGTTCGACGCCAAAAATGCTGTTATGTTCTAGACCCGACATTTTGTTTTTCTACCAATTCTACTACTCTCTCTCCCTCTTATTAACATAATTTGGAGTGGGCTGACGCATAAACGTTAGAGTCTTTGTAAGCGATGTTGCCATCAAGATATAGCCAAAGAGTGTTGCGGACCTTCTCCTTTTAGATGCTCGAATAAGCTTGCGCTATAAGCTTGCACTAGGGGCTCAGCAGGGGGTGCTATTGTATTCTTATATCCCGTAGAGGAAGCATTTATCTACCGTACAGTAAAACCTAACATTGCCAAGGTAGGATAACTGTCCGAGACAGTCGATCCATCAGCTTACTATTGAAGCTTGAAGTACCCCTTCCATAGATGTGCTAGCTTGGCCTGTGGATCGTATTTCCGCGCGATACTCACGAGTCTCGCGTAGTTCTCCTTTCCATAACCCTTTTGTACCTCCTGTTTGATATCCGCATAGTTCATATACACAAATGGCGTGTGTACCTTGTACTCAATGGCCTTTGCTTCGATATCGGCAATCAATTTACGCGTGGCGCTGTACGCAAGCTCATCATTCTTTGCCTCTGTCCAGGACGTTGGGAAGGAGATCATTATCAAGGCTCCGTTTGAAGGCTTTAGACCCATTGCGTTCCCGCCATTCTTTTGCATTGCCTCGATAAGGTTCACGGGAATGGGCTGGAAAAGTGCAGTTAGAGAGATGTCGTCTCCCCCCTCATTCTGAAGCAAGGCAACATTGTGACTTTCGAAGAGAGACATGATCTCGGTAATGAATTTTCCTGGGAAGGAAGCAGAAACGACGACATTGCCCCACGTCCACCGGCGGCCGTATGGCGTCGCGATGCTTGTGATGAAATTCGAGACCGTGCCTGTGATGGTTGAGTTGGCAGTTGCTGAGGGTACCTTTTGGAATGGCTCGAAGACTGCGGGTATACTCCCTGGAGATGAAGGTACCGTAGCATGCACAAGGCCTACATCAGCCGAGTATCCGCCGGTGGAGGAGTGGTAGTTGATGCCAACAAAGCCAGTTGCGCCTTTGTCCGAGGGCATCCCGTGAATTGTAAGGTTCTGGAAGTGGGAGATGACTGTCGCGTTTGAGCTGCCCGGAAAGCTGAGGCCATTTTCCCAGACTTCTCCTTGGTCGAAAATGACAAGGTCGAAACGAGTCACGATGCCAAAGTTAGAACCACCCCCACCCCGCAAGGCCCAGTACAAGTCCTTGTTCTCAGTTGGAGTTGCATTGACAATCCGGCCAGAGGCGAGCACGACTTCGTACCGACGTACGTTGTCGCAAGCCCATCCGTATATTCCTGAAAAAAACGAGATGCCGCCACCGAGGGTCAGCCCGCTTACTCCAACGTTCATGTCGCGCCCTCCCACAACACCAAGGCCCATGGGATCGAGAATTTCGGTAACATTGATCCAGCGGTTGCCTGGACCGACGGATACCGACTGTCGATCAGAGGAAACCTTGATATCGTTGAGATGCACCAGATCAATCGTCACGCCGTTTTCAATGCTGGAACCACCGGAGAAAGGCATATGGCCGCCTCCTTTCACTGTAAATGGCCAATCTCCTTCTGTCAAGACTCTGAGAATGGTCGAAACCTCTTTGGTGCTCTTGGGGGCCACAAAACATCGTGGCTGAGTCTCGAGCTGTTGTAGAGACCAGTAATCCGCTGATTGAAGGTAAGATGTGGTGTTCGGGTAGGCAACATCTCCTGCCAAGGCAGCCGCTAGAGCTCTACACTGAAATACACATTATTAACACGAATGTATGGGGGAGTTGAGTGGACATACAGCATCGTCTCGTGCATGCAGAGGATTCTTAGCGGCAAGTGTTATCCCGCTAACACTGCACAACAGTGCAATCCCAAGAGTTCCGAAGATCACAACCATGTTGGCCGGGCGTGTTGAGTGATATTATGGCTGTATGCTGTCTATCTGTGAGAAGGAAGCTGTTCCTATGAGGCAGCAGATACATTTCTTGTCTAGACAGTCTGGTTTTATATATATCCCGCAATGTTCGACGCCGCTTATGCATAGTCATCTTCCCCTGGTATGAAAAAAAGTCACCTTGACCATCTAGAACTGTGCTTCTTGGGCACTCCAAAGTTTTTTTGCTTACCGGAAAGTGGCGCCCATGCCTGCTTATGGAGACCCCTGCCCGAAGGAAGGCAGTGGGGACGAAAATAGGCATGCGAAATTTAGCTGACCTCGTTCCGTCGTTTAGGCACGTAATCTTTCAGCCCCCCGGGATTTCCCCACCTTTCTTGTTTTGTAGATCCTACCTGTTCCTGACGGCCAGCAACGCAGTAATCTAATATGGACCCCATTTCAAGCGTTGTGTGAGTATACTATAGTCGAGAAGTGGATTCGTGCAGAACCACACGGCAAACACATGGCTTAGTCCCATTCCACAACTCTCACCGCCACACCCGCACCATGCAGGCAATTTTGCAATTTCGACTCTCTACGAGCCATTTATAGAGCAGCCGTCCAGAAAAAATATACTAGTTATCACATATGCTCGACCGAAGTATCGTGAAAAATTGTTGGACGGAAGAAAGCCTCATACGCGAAAGTAGAGCTTGGGAAATGACCTAATTTTGAGAATGAATACGGGGTCGTGTTCACCACAAGAAGAATTTGGATATGAAATACGAAGCTGGCAAGGCACACATATCAAAAATCACTATGAGCGGGCACTCCGTGCGAAAAACAATGGCAAGAGTCGCAAAGCAAGATTGTATTCTTCTGTTTACGCTGACCGTAGACCATATCGCCAGTTTTTACCAAGGGATCTCCTCACGCGTGTCAACATCGATGAACTTCCCTGAAAGAGTCTCCCGTGTTGCCGAGCTAATGAGATCAATGATATTCTTGGCACTCTCCTCGCCCTTGGTGACGGGCAGGTCGATGCCAGCACCAGTGGCTGCCGCGATTCCCATGTCTGTCAAGACGAATCTGTGCGGTGAGCAATAAATGTCAGCGCTGTTCTTTAATCCCCGACACAATTTTCCCCCTTTTCTGGAACGACTTACCCCGGATGAATAGCAAAAGCGGTAAGAGACGCGTTCGAAACATGGAGAGTCCTGCAAACAGTGTTAGTCGCAGCCTATTGACGGACTATTATTGGTTGAGCCTACTGTGAAAACCAGTTGAGAGAGGCCTTTGACATGCAATAAGCAGCCGCGTACGAGTACCAAGGCAGTGGAGCGGCGGTGGAACCGCCACGGCTCGAGATTGTAACCCACTTCGGGGCGCTTGACTTTGTGAGCAGCTTGTTCACTGCCTGGAATAGCACAACGCTGGACAAGACGTTGATGTTGAAACTATCAACGAAGGCCTTGGGATCAGCGGTTTCTAGGGGACCGGCGCCAATGGAGACACCAGAGTTGGCGATGACGATATCGATATGATCGACTCCGGCAGCCTCAATGCTCTCGACGGCGCTCTTCGGATCCGTAAGGTTCGTGTTTTCGATACCGACAAGGAGGATACGTGAGCCGCTTCCTGCGGGCAAACTCTTGAGTTCCTCCGCCTGCGGAGCCTTGGGATCACGAACAGTCCCAATGACAACGTGATCCGGCTGCAAGAGATAGGCAGCTGCTAGAGACTTTCCGATGCCTACCATTCAACGATGTCAGGATGGTGAGAATGGCGGAAAAGGGATCATTCCCGAAGATGATGTGGAACATACCTCTGCCGGTGCCGGTGATGAGAACGACAGTTTGAGGAGCCATGATGATGTAAATTCGTTTGATTACTTTCGTTTGCTTACTGCTTTCTAACTTCGAGATAGTGGCCGCAATATAAGGAGGCTTCGTGTGGAAATTGGTCAGCAACTCAAACGTGGAGATACTCGTCTGTGGGGTAATAAGGCAAGTTTGATTTCAAATCGAACCCTCTTCGAACCCCTCCTTGGTCAAGGAGGGGTTCGATTTGAAATCAAACTTGCAGTCCCAGAAAACAAAGACGATGTTGGTTGTCTGAGAAAGGGACCAACACAAGGGTAAGGGCCCACACAAGGTGTAAGGCGTTACGGCTAGGCTAGCTTCAAGCCACTAATGTGCCTAAGCGATGAGATCTGTCGCTTTACAGTAGGCATGTAAGCAAGTAAACAACAAGCACGTTATCACATTTGATTACCTGCATTGTACTATACCCCCACCCTACGCACATATCGATGGGGGACTTTTGCAGCCGTGTAGGGACAAGGGGAGTGCGCGAATAGGCCCCCAAGTTTTTATGGTGGAGGTGGCGTTTTTTATTCCTATTGGCAAACGCCTCCTGGTCGATAATCAGCCACAACGTCTCCACCGACATGTGCGCAGGGGTGGGGGGCGGGGGATAGTAGATTGATGAGCTTATCTGCTCAACCCGATCGCTGCAACAATACCAAAGTTCCACCTAGTACCAATGCTGACTGCGATCGATCTTACGGAGTAGTAAAGGCACCCGGTGGTCAAGATGTTTGGTGTCTCTCTAAATCGTGCCATCTTTGTACTGCTTGGGCTTGCACTTAACTTGCAGTGCCTTCGCTCTCCAAGTTCTCACTTGCAACGTTGACTCCTATCCGCCTTCACTCCGTCAAAGATGGCCCAGATGACCCTGACCACCGCAATATCGGGCTTTGCGACCCTCTCAGTAACGGTCCTGACACTGACCGTGCTGTATTCCCTTAGTCTCGTTGTGTACCGGCTGTACCTGAGTCCGCTTGCACAATTCCCCGGGCCAAAACTGGCAGCCGCCACCAACTGGTATCATAAGTACTTCGACCTATTAGCCAAGCGCCATGGGGGCCAGTTCCCGTTGGAAATCAAGCGCATGCATGAGAAGTACGGGCCGATCGTGCGAATCGCTCCCGATGAGCTTCACATCGACGACCCGGAGTACTGGCAGGAGGTGTACTGCAACAGTAGCGCAGCAAGGCCTATAGACAAGCAAGAAAAACTGCAAGATCGTTTCGGTCTTCCCGATGCCATCTTCAGCACTCCCGGGGCGGAACTGCACCGCTCGCGGAGACAGGCAATGGCTGGCTTCTTTTCGCGCCAGCGCTTGCGCGAAACTCAGGACAGAGTCAACCAACTCGTCGACCGGGTCTCCCAGCATCTATCGAAAGAGTATGCCGGCTGCAATCGCGTCCTCGATATAGGCGATATGTTTTCGTCCCTGGCGGTTGACATAGTGACGGAACTGTGCTTCCGTCGCTGCACCAACTGTTCAGAGGCGCCAGACTTCAAGGCGCCGCTTGTTAACACGGTCATAAACAACATCTGGTTGAGCCACTGGAATGCGCACTTCAGATTTCTGATAAAGTGGATTGAACGGCTTCCAGATGCCGCTATCGCTACTTTGGTGCCTCTTATCAAACCGATCTTGGATCTCAAGGTCAGCATCGGCCAGCAGGTCGGTGAAATACTCTCAGAAATGGACAAGACTTCCATCGGCACGAAGGACTTCCGCGGCTCAGATCACGACACTATTTTCGATGAAATGCTCGCATCAAAGCTCCCATCTAATGAGCTCTCATCCGACCGCCTGACTCAGGAGGCGATGGCCCTGACCACGGCGGGTGTGGAGACGGTGAAAGCAACCATTACCTTCGCTATTTTCCACGCTCTGGATAACCCCTCTATCGGAGCCCGTCTCAAGGCAGAACTGACGGAGGCTATACCCGATCCTGCCATCATCCCACGTTGGGTCGAGCTTGAAAGGCTACCCTATCTAACCGCTGTTATCAACGAAAGTGAGTCGTCAGATAATTGGCTCACCGCGTAGAAGCTGATATAATATAGGTTTGCGTTTGAGCTACGGTACGACGCAGCGTAGCCCAAGAATCAACAGGCTGCACCCCATGCAATACGGACAATGGGTCATCCCACCCGGGACGGCAGTCGGCATGGATTCTTACCATATGCACATCAATGCAGATGTATTCCCAGATCCATTCGTCTTCCGTCCAGAGCGATGGCTGGATAATCCAAAGGGTCCAAATGGACGCCAACCATTGACGAACTACCTCACCACTTTTGGCGCTGGCTCCAGGATATGCGTTGCCATGCACCTGGCTTACTTGGAGCTCTATGTGGCGCTTGCTGTCATGTTCCGTCGTCATGAGCTGCATCTCTTTGAGACTGATCGGTCTGATGTGGACTTCGCTCTGGACATGGTAGCGCCCATGCCACGCCGGGACAGCAGAGGTGTGAGAGTGACGGTGAGCAAGTGAACACTGTGGGAGGAGTTTTATCGGCTTCTCCTGTAGAATCCGTATATTAGCTCTAGCATATTAAATAAAAAGCCTAAAGACCTTTATGCTGCTTCGTATTCTGACAGAATACGCGAAAAAAGTCCAAGCTTCAAATGAGTGTCTCGCAGGACGCGTCGGATTCCGACAGAATACGCGTAAATCGTCCGTGCACCAACCCCTAATTTGCTCCCATAACCTCTTCTGACTTCGACTACTCTTCCTGTTCACGAATATAAAACTTCTACAGATAATTGTAATCCCGTTGTTATTGTCGAAATATATATGTTTTGATCCTCTATCATCCGTTTTAATGGCTGATCATCCTTCGCTGACTGCTGTGAACCTGGTGTACGACCCTCAAGGTCCAGCATTGATCTGCAAGACATGTCAGTATGCTTTGGCGGTCTCCAAATCTCAGGCGACTTCACATTTGTGGGAGAAACATCAAATCTGCCCAGAGTCTCGGCGTGACATAACCCCGTTGATCCGCTCTCTTGATATTCCTAACCCGATTGATATCCGTTGTCGTCCCGATGACTCGCTCGCCCACCCGCATCTCGAGGTCTACCATGGCTATGCTTGCCTTAGTTGCAAGCATCGGACCATCAACTTGGAAACAATAACTCGTCACGTATCCTCATGCTGCCCCCGTTTCCACGCATCATCTACACGTCGTCGGAATCCAGATGACCTCTATCAAGATGTGCAACTTCAGACCTGGGCAACTGGATCTTCGCGTAAGTATTGGATCGTCCGTGGAGCACTCACGCCTGACCAGCTCCGGATTTTCTCAGGCTCGTCCCATCTTGATGTCAATCATCAAAGGGAACGAGGTTCGCGATGACCTCCCGCCCAATCCAGAGCTGGTGCAGCTGAAGCTTGAGCAGCAAGAGCTTCGCTTGGAGCTTAAGCGTATGTATGGACACGCATTTGTTCAGGGTTCGATTGGAACAGAAGCTGGTGAGGAATATCATCAATTAAATCGACAGATTGCTACAGTATCTAAGACGTTTGAGCAAGAGCTCAAGAGCGAGTACCACCAGGACTACTTCTATCGTATCCACAACGAAGAACTTGAGAAGATCCTTAAGAAGGTCACAGTCGTGGCACCGACTTATGTTGAGCCTGTCGTCAAGCACCAGCTGCCGGAACGGACCCAGCTTCAAGAAATCATGTGCGACCTCTCTAAGGGCCTCAATGCACGCGACATCGTCATGCGACGGATTCATGCCATCGATACAATGGTCGCATTATCTCGTCGCCAAGAAGTTCGGTGTCATAAGTCGCAGCTGAGCAAATCGCCCTCGAGGTCTTCTCTTGGAGGGTCCCCCAAGGTGAAGGAAGAATCGCCTGTTCCTAAAACTTTCCCTGTGATGTGCAAGGAAACCCAGTGTATATTTTGTATTGGTGACGATCGTCAGAGTTATGACAGGCGCATGCGCACATTTTCGAAACCCGACAAGATGAAGGACCATGTTGAGAGACATTTAGAAAAGAGGACCCCAGGAAAGTATGCATGCTGCCATCCAGTTTGCAAGGCCGAGGGGCTGCTTCTTGACAACATCATCCTCTTCAAGAACCACGTGGAGATGGTGCACGGAATTAGACTTAGAGACGAAAAAGAAGTATCTTGAACA
>JPKC01000488.1:0-33557 GCA_000750925.1 Pseudogymnoascus sp. VKM F-4518 (FW-2643) | reverse complement strand
ATTTATTTAAAGTTTATAAAAATTGCTCGCATTAGAATATTTTAATCCCCGGACTTTTCCCCCCAAAATCACCCGAATTACGAGCGAGGGCGCAGCTAAGGGTTTACATTTTGAGCCTAAGAGCAGCCAGCGTATGTTACAATAACCACCTATCTGTATAGCCTCCAGTTCTCAATCTTAGCAAATCTCTTTGTCCACCGTACCCAACGCCCCACTAGATTCCGAATTATAACCCAGCATTCACCAAACACCACCGCGAACTCCCCACCGCGCAATAAATGTCGACGCCGTATAGTATACACCTTCTCCTTGCCAGCATCTCTCACTCGTCCTCCCCTCCAGCATCGACCTCCACGTCCCCAACCACAAAATCCTCTTCATCACTAGTCACCATCTTCCCCTTCCCCCCTCCATTACGCCGCCTACTCATCCCAGGCGTCTCGTACAAAATCCCCTCCTCACCATCACTACTCTCCTCCTTCCCCTCCTCCAACCCCTCCCCAAGGCTCATCTCGACCCCAAGTCGACTCTTCTCCTTCACTGTCCGTGGCGGTAACCCCGGCCCGCTATCCGCATTTCCGAAATCGCTCTTCTTGGTCCCCTTCGGCCAGCGCCCGGGCCCACGTCCTGTGCCGCCCGTCGAACGCCGCGAGCGCGACGCCTTGCGACTTGACCCCGTTGAGCGAGCGCGCGAGCCTGTGGCGCGGCGCGCCGTGCCGGGGCGAGAGGCGGAGGGGCGGGCACTGCGGGGCGTGGCAGCTGACGGGTGGGAGAGGGAGAGCCGAGGGGCTTTGATGCGTGAGGCGTTGATCGGGGGGTAGATTTCGAAACGGGACGGGGGGATGGGGGAGAGGTAGTTATCGCTGTTGATGGTGAGGGGATAGTCAGGGTGAGGCCCACCGTTGGTGAGAGGTTGGAGTGACGGTCGGCTTGATGGAGGGGAGGCGGGCGTGGGCGTTGTGTCTGTGGCTGGGCGACGGCCCGTGCCAGAGGTTTCAGCCAGGGATGAGTCCAAGACCATCTCGTCACCTTGTTCGACAGATTGGCCTTCTGCATCTGACGCAGCAAAAGAGGCGCCATTTGTTAAACCGTTGGTTTGTCCGCTTTGGATATCGCCATTGGTCAAAGCAGACTGCGTGGCATCAGCCGGCTTCTCCTCATCCTCATCCTCATCTTCGCGCGGCGCAATGGCGCTCATAGGCGGGGCATGTTCCATCATATTCTGGTTGTTGCGGCCCATGATATAGGGTGTCCAGACGAGTCCGTGCGGGTTAAGTCTGACGTAGTTCTTGTCTTCCCATTTCTTGATGTACTCTTCGTAGAAGTCATAGTCGAGTCTCAGAGCATACGTGCCAGTAACTGGGTCTCTAACGAGAGCCCGAAGCCCCTCGAGAGCAGAGACAATGTCGTCAGCCGTCATACCGGTTTGTTCGGATAGTTCGACTACGCTTATCGATCTTTTCTCCTCTTTTGTATCCAGCAATCTGTAGCATAACACAAGACGCCAATAGTTTCTATAAGACACCAGACCCATATCTGAAAGTGGTTTTTCCGGAGATCCAGACTTTCTCTCCACAAGCGTAAGCAAGTAAGAGAAATCGATAAGAAGATTGCCGTAGCCTTTGCGTTGATGGATAGGCAGGGTGAGAATGCACGAGACATTATTTTGACTGCTCGGCCTCTTTTCCTTGGAAAAGTATCCCACAAAATGGCAGCCAAACTCGTCATATTCTGTCATAACATAGAATAGGAACGGTTCCACATCGTAGTAGAGAGTCTTTGAGCCTAAGAAAAGTTTCGCAAGGAGGCATAGGTTCTGGCAGTAAACCGGATTCTTTCGTCCATCGACTTCAAAAACGGAGATGGATACATCTCTGTATATCTCATCTCCTGGCGGGTGCTTCGCTGAACACTTCATCTTGTGGCGCCAGGCCACATATTCCGAATTCATGTATTTCAAACAGAATTCGCAAATGTGGAGCACACGATTGCGACTGTACTCCTCTGGGTAGGGCGCCGCATACCACGTGTCGATCTCATAGCCGCCGAAGTTGATGCATTCAATTTGAGACGCAGGTCCGGACACCTTGCGTGGTTTCTTCACGTTTTCTGCTTCTGCATGTTCTAGAGCGGTCTTGTACGCCCATTCCTCTTCTGCCTTTTGACGAGCATTGTCAAACATCCGGCGGTCATCAGCCTGGGGCAGCGTCTTTGACGTATCTGACTGCGCTTCAGTGAGTATGCCACCATATGGTTTCGACTTCAGCTCATCCATGTCTTTATCGTGGAAAGAATAGAATGGCTGAGAATAGATACGCGGCACATATGCCGGAGGTGGAGCTGACGTTGATGCCCTACGTGCGACTGCCGTGGACCTCGGCCGCTTCTTCACTGGTTTAGGGGGATTAGCAAGGATACGTGCCAAGTCAGCCATATTCAATCGAAACCGAATAATCAGGCTTGTCCGTGTATGCTTTTCAATCGTTACCGGTGGCTTTAAAACCTTCAGAGGCCGAAGTGATCGAGATGGCCGAGAACTAGCGGGTTCGGCCGCCTTGTTTTCATCGTTGAACCCCTTGGCCAGTCCCAATTTGTGGCTATCAACATCCTCCGCTGCTTCGGCGTCCGTCATTATCGCATTCGAAGATCCGTCAGAGGTTCGCTTGCGGCGTTTGCCGACGGACGATAGAACGCTTTCTTCTGCCTCGGCAGATGAGGTCTTGCGCTTCCGTAGTAATCTCGATCCATCCATTGGGTCATCATCAACAATCAAGTTATTGAAAACGGAATGCGAGTCGGGTTTAATGGCCCCTCTCTGGGAAGGGAGTAAGTCTCGTGCCAGCTGCGGTGCTGAAGACCGTCGGAGGGTGATTACCGATGGGGTTTCCTGGTTTACGGTTTCCGGTTCCAGGGCATTGGACACACATCCCGGGCAACGCCATTTCGCAGCATCTAGAATGGTCAGTTAAAGTTCATAAGCCGTTTCAATGAGCCGTACCTTCATCTGCTTCGAGTGCTTCCGCATCTCGCGCGCATTGTCGATGTGCTGTGCACAGCCTTGTCAGTATCGCCTAGATTTAGGGGTATACCGTGGATAGCCATACCATTATCGCCACAAACAGCACAAGCAAGATATTCCTCAAACTCTGGGCTGGGATCATGCTCTTCATCTTGGTGGCAGAAACTGCACATATTAACATCACGATATATTGTGAGATTCTGGAAGGTAAACTTACATGCAGCGGTTGGGATCGATAGGTTCAGCTTCATCGTCTTGCGCCACAGCAGCCTCCCATTCAGCCTCGGCCTCGACCTCAGACTCATCACTGGAGTCATTCGACGCATCTTCGGCCGCATCTTCGCTTTCTTCCTCATCGTCTTGTCCAAATGCTGCGTCTTCATCATCTTCTTCCAGGTCCCTCGGCTGGATCTTGACAGCACCGACTCCCTCTCCATCCTCGTCATCTTCATTTTCTTCCTCGTCATCCATTGCTCCATCACCCCCCATGCTCATTCTAATGGTATCTCCATGGTCCTGCTCATAGTCGTCTTCCCCCTCCGCATCTCTATCGGACAGGTCATCTTCCTCATGGTCCTGCCTATGCTCTTCATCTTCTTCCTCGTTATTTTCGTCTCCGTGTTCATCGTACCCTTCCGTATGGTTCTGATGGACTCCATTCAGTAGCTGGTTATTCGCAGCAAACGCCTCGGCATTCGCGCCCATGTCCACGTCTTGGTCATAGTCCTCCTCATACTCCGCATCGTCCTCCGACGTCGGCATGCTCTGCTGTACCTGCTCCTCCGATAGCATCGCGGCCGCCATGGTCTCAGCCAGGAGTAGCGGGGTGCATGAGTGGTGTAGGGGTTGCGATTCGTATAGTTATGGGATGTGAATTCGGAGTGAGCTCGTCTGTTCGCAAAGCAGCAGCGCGCTTCTGTGCTACCTCAACATAAGTAGCTGTATGAAGAGTATAATGGGCCTTGTCTGCAGTTATCGAATTGAATAGCACAGCTTCCGCCGCGCTCAGTTTCCGTACTTGCGCTCGTCGCGCTCCTTATAGTCGCGCCCCTAGATTGGAGGTGGGAAGATCGAGGCTCAAAATCACCAGTCGCGGCCCTAACTGTCCATCATAACACCTTTCAGCGAATCTGCGCGACTCTGTAGAGAGGTTAGACCGGTGCGACGCGTAAATCCAAATTACTACGCGAATTTCCCCCGTTGCAGAGTTGTGCTGTCGCGGCGTGCGCGAGGCTCTGGCTGGGCTGTCGTCGTGGTGTTGCCGGGTGCCTTACGTAAGCGATGCAATCAACGACGTCCACTTCAAGCTCCCGAGGAAGAGGTACAATCAGGCCTTTACACCACCCGATACGAGCGCAAGGTATGTTGGACTGCCCTAACCTTCGAGATACGGAATATAAGAGCGTGTGAACTGACAATTGAGTGAATAGCTACACACTGAAGCCACAATGGGTGTCCCTTTCGAAACCCTCCTCCCGTTCGCCATCATGCTGACCGTACGTCGACTTTCCCAACACCTACACTCTCAATCTGTCGACGGTTTGGATACTAACAATGCGATGTAGATGTTCGGCATTACCGGTGCTGGATTGTCGAAGGTCAGGGCTATGCAGAACGGTGGAAAGCGTGGAAGACATTCCGTCGATCAATGGGATAGCGTACGCCATTCCCCAATCCCCCTCCATTGGCATGGCAAAACTAACAGTCCTCTAGCAAAGTACGAACCCCTAAGATTCGGAGCCCTATATAACAGCTGGAGCGGATGGCGGGAGACATGAAAGGGATATTGACTGACCTCTCACAGTGATGGACCGCGACAGGCGGTTAACAGGCTTTCTTCGCGGCCAAACTGGCAGTGCTATTGCGCCGCCAGGATTCGAGTTGAACAACCCATGGAGGGTAAGTCTGATCCTATGACTGTTGAATTCAGAATTCAATGCTAACAATGTCTGCAGCTGGAGAAGAAATTCCGTTGAATTACCCGCAGACGGCAGTACCTCTAGAGACAACAAAATGTATATATCCAAAGCAATAAAAGATTAAAACAAAACCAAGCATATCCAAGCTCTTCGTTGTGAATGTTGGAAAGAACTTGGGCTTTGAACCAATGACGGGTCATGCCACCTTCAATGCATTGTTCTATTATATTCCTTGGAGACTCATAGTTTCGGGTCGTTTTTTGCCTTTCATTCGCAGTACCATACTCGAACTTTTAAATCCTAGTGCTCTTATATTTAGATTTAAAATTTATTCTAAATCTGTCAATACAGACCTAGGTATACAAGTTATTCAAGATAACGATATTCTGGTTCCGTTACTTACCCATGCCGCCCAAATGTCTGAAGAAGGACGGTGCACAGGTGGACAATAGCTGGTATTTAAAGCAACTATGGTTCGGATAAAGGCTCTCAATTACCCAGAGATGTGTTTAATTAGGTTGGAAATAGAGTTAACGAAATGATTATATTTGCTTAAATTGCTGGTATTAATTCTCAGGTACGGCACCCTCTTTTCGGGCCACCCAAGTAGGTTTTTGCTACAAGATAAGATATATAAGGATACACACTCTATAAGGAGCCCGAAGGCCATGCTTATATCTAGGTTTGGATGTACTATTGTTGCTTGTCGTTGTATCACATGCAAAGTCCGCCTTGCTATTTTACTCCGATTCTTCCGAGATTCACCACAAGCCAAAGAAATAGAAGAGGATAGGATTTAATAGGAGAGGATTGAGATTCGCTATATTCATTAATTTTATGGCGAAAATTCGTACGGAATCATCAAAGATTGCACAAGCTAACCTCAACACATATACAATAGACGTGTAGGCAAGGGACAAAATTATTGTTGCACAATGGGCATTTCTATTCTCCAGCGCTCGCTACATTGAGATAAGAGAAATACACTCAAAGGACCTATAGCCGCCTTTCTTTCTTGTTAAAAGAATAGAGTCATGTTCGTACTGCAGTAGACTGTGCCTCCAACCCCAACCCCAAGCTAGCACTCTGCAAGGCCATGTAAAAATCAAACCGGGGCCGCTTCAATCCACCGGCGTCTGCCTCCTCCTCCTCGCCGGGTATCAACTCCTCTACTCCATGCTTTCGCATTGCAATGATTGATTACTACGTCGATGATACAAATTCATCACCGCGTTGCCATCGTGGAGCCACCCTCGCCTCCAAAGACCAACATCCCATGGCTACCCCTGACAAGCCTCTCGCTCTCCACAAAGTTTGCCTTCGAATTGCCCACTCCCAGATCCCTCAGTTTGCCACTCCCAATATCAAACAGTACGCCATGAACAAGCAACCCGCGCTCGTTCACCGCATCTTCAACATCAGCATTGCTCAACAGCGTCTCCACGCCCGCCGCGACATTAAGCTCCGCTAACCGAGCCGCCCTTGCGCCATGATCAGCGATTCCCTCCAGCTCATTCTTATTCTCGCGCCTCAGCTTCTTCAGCGGTGTGAGCCATGTATCCAACACCCCGCCGACGCGACTATCCCCCAGCGCAGCCCCAGCACCACCGCAGCTCGTGTGGCCGCACAGCACGATATGCTGGACCTTCAAGTGCGCGACCGCATACTCGATGACGGCGCTGGAGTTGATGTCGGTCGGGCTGACGATGTTGGCGATGTTGCGGTGGACGAAGACGTCACCGGGCTGCAGGCCCAGGACCGTCGTCTCGGGGATGCGCGAGTCGGAGCAGCCGAGCCAGAGGATCGTGGGCGTCTGCCCGGTCGCGAGCGTTGGGAAGAAGGCCGGGTTCTGGTGCGTTTTGTAGGAGGCCCAGGAGGCGTTGGAGGAAAGCGCGTGCGAGAAGGGGTCGGCGGCTGTGTGAGGGGTCAGTGGAGGTCTTTAGAGGGTACGAGAGGCGCGCGGTCGTGATCAGGATGCGAGGAATATGGCAGGTCTGCGTGCATACCTGTGGGAAGCATTGCGGCTGTTTGTGAGAGTTGTAAGGTGGTTCGACTCCGAGTGGTTCGGTGGATAATTGACGTTGAGAGGCGTTGAGAATGCCTACTTGCGGCTTGTCCCGGCACAAACCCGAGGCTATGAATTAGGGTTTTCGCTCGCAACGACTCAGAATTTCCCAAACAAATAAATTTCCTTCGAACAATAGCGCGACACGAAATTCGGGGGTAATGAAGAGCGTCGGGTATCAGGATGTTGTTTGTTGATGAGTACGATTGATCGAGTGCGGGCCTTTCCTATGTCGGCGGCATTCGGTCGGGGCTCCGCGGGACAAGTGGTGGAGTGATGAGCAAAAAGCTTTATCTGAATTAATCGATAAGGTTTTTAGGGTTTGTTCGTTGAGAAATCGCCGACCGAGACCGAAAATGGCACAGGGATGAGGAAAATGGGTTTACGGAGGAGTATAGTGATGAGGGAGAAGGGGGAAGTTTGTAAAAATATATGATACTGTAGGATCAAGACCTATCTCGAGGAGGAACGGGCCGACAAATGCATAGTAACTCAGTGACCTTCAATGTTACAAGTCTGTCTGGGCTGTCTGACCCCAGTTTCGCCCAGCACCCACCAACACAGCCCATCTCAACAATGTCATTCGCCCAGAGTTGCCCACTACGAAAATCACACCATCGCAGCCTCAAATATTCGCCTTGGCACGATAATTTCTTTTTCTTGAGAGTATTGGCAAAAAAACACAAATATACTCCAAACAAGAAATCATACGCCAAGTGAACAAATCAACCGAGTCGCGAATTGGCAGTCATGGTAGACATGGTGGGAATCAGTGTCTTTTCCCCGGAGAGGTTCATGGAAAAAAAAGCATTCGCTCCGTAAAATTGGTATCATCGAGCTATCATTCATGGATACAGAGCTAGCTAGAGAGATATGACAATCCCACGGTCTGTTACTGAAACCATACCAGAAACGCCTAAGGACACCGGCCGCAATCAAGACTTTTGGGTTATTACACTTAGATCTTGATGGCAGACTCGAGCGCCTTGCGCTTCTTCTCCTGGCGAGCGTTGGCCTTGGCACCCATGATGCCACCACCCCACTGCTTCTTGGCCTCCTCGTACTTGTCGGTGTAGCCATCCTTGATAGCCTGGACGAGCTTGGAGAGCTCAGTCTTGTCCTCGGAGCGGACCTCGGTGATGGCGAGGACAGCGGCGGTCTTCTTGTGGACGACCGTACCGAGACGGGCCTTGCCCTTGACGATTGCGTATGGGATACCCATCTTGCGGCAGAGAGCTGGGAGGAAGATGACCAACTCAATTGGGTCAACATCGTTGGGGATGAGGACGAGAGCAGCCTTCTTGTTCTCAATCAGGCCGACGACGTGGTTGAGACCGTACTTGACGGCGTATGGCTTCTTGGAGACATCCTCCTTCTTCTTGCCCTCGGCAATGGCGCTAGCCTCCTTGACGAGACGCTCCTTCTTCTCGGCCTTGGACTCAGGGCGGTACTTGTTGAGGAGCTTGAAAGCCTGCGCGGCGGTGTTGCGGTCCAGGACGTTCTGGAACTGGGCAATCGCAGGTGGGACCTTCAGGCGGAGGTTGAGGATCTTCTTTTGGCGCTGGAGGCGGACGTACTCTGGCCACCTCACCATGCGGGACAGGTTGCGCTTTGGCTGGATAGCCTGACCGATGCCATGGTTGCGAGTGCGCTTCTCAATGAGAGGGTTCTGAGAGTATTAGCAGGCCTTTCCATGAGCTGCTGGAGGGGGGGAGATGATAACTTACCTTCGCGGCCTTCTTGGAAGCAGCACCAGCCTTTCCCTGGGGGAAGGGGGCGGCGGCAACTTTCTTGGTGCTCTTGGGAGGCTAGTCATTGAGAAAGATCAGCTAATGTTCATACATTGCAGCTGTTCTAAACTCTAAGAGACAAAACTAGATCTCGGTGCCTTTCGACACACGAGAAATTGTAATGCTCAAGCCATTATCAAGTGTCCTCGGACAAAGTGATAGGAGTCGCGCTCATCGCAATAGGGGCATCAAGTATAATTGTGTATTTATCTTACCATGTCGATTGATTTTGCCGGGTCGAAGGGCTTTGTTGGTTGTCGTGAAATTGGCGGCGATGAAGAACAGAAAATCAGAAGAGAAGAAGATTCTCGGATCTGTGCGTCGCGTAGGGCATGAAGTCTTGGCGTTTGCACTAGCGCTAACCACGATTAGATTAAGTCGATAAGGTAGTTTGCTCAACTAGCAAACATAAACTTTTTGATTGTGACTGTAACCTTCATGACCCCGCCATCGAACAGTAAAGTCAATCTTTTGAGAGGTCTGGTAGTGCATATATGCTAGATTTTTTAAAAGATGGCGCCCTCAATATGCGCCATTTGTGAGACCAACAGGGCGCTTATAATTCGGCCAAAGAACCACCAGAAACTATGCAAAGTCTGTTTTATCCAAATTTTCGAAGACGAAATCCACCATACCATCACAACCACGAACCTCTTCACCCCAGGCGATAGAATCGCTATAGGCGCATCTGGAGGCAAAGATTCTACAGTACTCGCCTCTGTCCTTAAAACCCTCAACGAAAGACACAACTATGGCCTTGACCTCGTCCTCCTCTCCATCGACGAAGGAATCAAAGGCTACCGAGATGACTCCCTTGAGACCGTCAAGCGCAACGCCGAGCAATACGAGATGCCACTGAAGATAGTCGGCTATGACGAACTTTATGGCTGGACCATGGACCAGGTCGTCGCCACCATCGGAAAGAAGGGGAACTGTACATACTGCGGTGTCTTCCGGCGGCAGGCCCTCGACCGCGGGGCAAACATGCTAGGCATAAATCACGTCGTGACCGGCCACAACGCCGACGACGTCGCCGAGACAATCCTAATGAACCTCCTCCGAGGCGACCTACCGCGGCTGGCCCGCAGCACGAGCATCATAACCGGGGACGCTACGTCCTCCGTCCGCCGCAGCAAACCGCTGAAGTACGCGTATGAGAAGGAGATCGTGCTTTACGCACACCACAAGAAACTAGACTACTTCAGCACAGAGTGCATCTACAGCCCCGAGGCCTTCCGCGGATCAGCACGAACCCTCATCAAAGCGCTCGAGCGCGTCCGGCCCTCCGCCATCCTCGACGTCGTCCGCAGCGGCGAGGACATGGCGAAGCTCGTCCCCGCCGAGGTGACAGGCGGACCAAAGTGCGCTGGTCGCAAAGCGGAGGCCCTCGCCGCGGACCGTGAGGAGGAAGAGGGCGCGGGTGGCTGCGGCAGCGGGAACGGGAGGAGTAGCGGCTCTGAGATGGCGGATATAGAGAAGCAGCTGAGAGATAATGAGGGTGCAGGTGCGAGAGAGGTGGAGATCACAAGTTCACAGGTGCCGAGGCGGCGGGATACGAATAGTAGCATGGCGAGCTCGCGGCCGGGGAATCTAAGGAAGGAAGTTATGGGGAGGAAGTTGCCAAGGCAGACGCTGGGGACGTGTCAGAGGTGCGGGTATATGTCTAGTCAGGCGATATGTAAGGCATGTACGCTGCTGGAGGGGTTGAATAAGAATAGGCCGCAGGTGGAAATTGAGGTTGATGCGGAAGATGAGGATGATAGCTCGACGCTGAGGAGGAAAATGGAGGGGATAGCGTTGGCGGCAGGATAGATAATGGATAACTCTTCCGACGACAACATCATCGACAATTAACCTCTGAAACTTATGCTCAATGACCCAAAGAGGACTTCATATTCCAGAGAAGTTCCATTTTATATAAGCCGATCAACAAAGTGATGTCATAACGACATATCCTCCCATGGAGCTTAGTCTCAATTGCCACACATCCAGAATATATCAGCGCTGCCAAGATCCCCTTAGAAATTCGGAATCGTTGTTCCAACCCCCTTCTCCCTAGCCAAAGTAATAAGACCCTCACCAACCACCAGATCCATCAGTCCCATCCCGACGCACTTATAAACCACATTCCCTTCCCCCAGCCACGTAGCCATTGCATCATCCTTGCTCTTAACCTTCCTATTGTCCATGCTCAAGCTCCGGATCTTATTCCCAATCCCGCCTGGAACAAGGGACTTTCCCGAACCCTTCGACGACCTCGAACTATCCATGCTCTTCCGCCCAGTTGACTCTGTGCTGACGGTACTCAAATCGCTGCCCTCGCGCATGACGGCATGCATGCTCCCCTCGCCAGAAGACGAAATGTCGGACAACTCCCGACGGAGTCCATCGAGATCGATCTGTTTCCCGCCTGTGTCAACTTCGTGGTCATCCGAGTTGTCTGGGCCGGCGAGCTGGCCCTCAAGCATAACTAGTTCGCCGACTTCGACGAGTTGGTTAGGAGACAGGCCTGATTGGATGATTTCTCCGGCCTCCTTGAGGCACCCCGTGAGAGTATCTACGACGACGACGCCACCTTCCGAGGCGTGCTTGTGGTAGTGGCGATGCTCATGGGGCTTGACAGCTTGATGGAAGACTTCGATTGGGATCTCGATCATGTGAGGTTTGTAACTGCCAATCGCAATTATGAGTCTACCTCTTCGGCGACCTTCGGTTGAGGTCAAGATGGACGGATCGAAAAGTGGTGTGGTCGAGGGAACGGTGGTGATAATTAGATCAGCGGCGCGAAGCTGTTCCTTCAATAGCCGTGCATACTCGCCATATCCTGGGGTCAGGATGGAGAATTTCACATTTTCCCAGCCCTCACGCTTTTTGATGGCTGGATCAATTGCGTAAAAAGTTTTAAGCAAGTCTCGCACCCGGTCAGAGAAAGTCCGGCTAATAATATTGACCGTTTTGAGGGAGCTGCCGCGGAGGAGGAGGGCCAGGCGGATGTGCCAAAAGGCTTGGCGACCCGCTCCGAAAACGGTGATGGATTTGAAACTTTTGCGCCGGCAGAAGAGCAGGGACGAACAGAGCGCTGTGCGGAAAGCGGTTATTTCTTCGGCATTCAGGAAGCCTGTGGGTGTGCCGTTGCTAGACATAATTGTGAGAGCACCATGGGGGGTCATGTCCGCCGTAGACGCAGTGGGGCCTTTTGCTCCAGGTGTTGAAAGAGTGACCACTGCGGGGTAACTTGTGAGCTATTTGCTCCTGCGCGATGAATAGTTTCACCAACCTTTCATTCCAATCCCTGAAGAGCTTGTTGAAGGCATGAAGAGGGTCGTCTTTCCGCTGGGGGCAATCATGGCCGTTCGCTCTGGCTGGTGCATAGCACATGCCGCTTCGCCTTGGGTTCCCGTTGAGTATTCATGTAGCGCCTTCCGTAAAGACTTCTGCAGCGCGTGGGCATCATCAATGGTAAGGCTCTGGAGGACTTCGCAGACATCTGCATCTGTGAGAACCGTAAGAGGCATTGTGAGCAATGGGAACGGGCTAGACAGATGCGATAAGGAGGCGTCGAGGAAGTACACAGAACCGAGAGTTACGCCGAGAAAACGATAAATCGCATATAAATCTCGTATTCGTAATATACTAACATTGTGTTAGATTTCACGGCGTACCGGAGTGTGTTAAAAGGCTCACCTGTGCAAAGTAATGTTCAGTAATCTTCATACACGCTCACGCTGATGGGAGAGGAGGAGAGCTATGTTTGATAAGAAGCCTCGCAGCTTGTCGCAGCCTTGCACTAAGTTTACGATGCCGCTTCGCGCTGCCGCTTCTAACCAATCGTGACGTCAATTCTCTACCCCGCCTATATCAACTATCATGTGGGGTGATGCGATTTCGGATTTAAAATCAACGGCACCTTCGGAATTAAGAGATGGACACAATATAAAAAGCTTGAAGTAGCTTCTGGAAAATCGAAGGTAGACCTAGAGATTTCATATATTACTTAGGCTTCGCATACTTCTTAGGCTTCTCATACTACTTGGGCTTCTCAGACTTGTCATTCTTATACTCCTATCAAACATGGCAGCCAAAGCATCGGACAAAGAGATCAAGATGGAGTATACACGGCTGGGCAAGTCAGGCCTAAATATCTCGAAGCTCATTCTAGGAGGCATGAGTTACGGTTCATCAGACTGGTGGGAATGGGTCCTGAACGAAGAAGCCGCTCTTCCCCTCCTCAAACATGCCTACGATGCTGGAATAACCACCTGGGATACAGCTGATATGTATTCTAATGGTGTCTCTGAGAAGATCATCGGCAATGCCCTCAAAAAATACAACATCCCGCGCAACCGCGTCGTGATCCTGACAAAGTGCTACTTTGGCGTCACAGACCCCGAAGAGGGACAGCAACGCGTATACGCAACCCCAGGGGGTGACATTGACCCCAAGTGGGTTAACAGGATCGGTCTGAGCCGAAAGCATATCTTCGACGCCGTTGATGCCAGCGTCGAGAGGTTAGGCACCTACATCGACGTCCTCCAGATCCACCGACTGGACCATGAGACGCCACGGGAAGAGATCATGAAGGCACTGAACGACGTAGTTGAGAGCGGCAAGGTACGCTACATTGGCGCCAGCAGCGTGAGTCACCCCTATCTCTCTGAAGACAGACCGGATCCGCTAATCCCGCGCAGATGGCGGCATGGGAGTTCCAGACTCTGCAGAACATCGCCGAAAAGAACGGCTGGCACAAGTTCATCAGCATGCAGAACTACTACAACCTCCTCTACCGCGAGGAGGAGCGCGAGATGATCCCATACTGCAAAGACACCGGCGTGGGTCTGATCCCCTGGTCCCCCATGGCTCGCGGTGCGCTCGCTCGGCCGTACGATTCGCGGTCCACAGTACGAGAGGGCTCGGATAAAATACTCAGCGGTATAGTCCGCAAGGAATCGGAGATTGATAAGACTGTCGTTGGCCGGGTTCAGGAGGTGGCCGATAAGCTGGGGGTGAGTATGGCAAGGGTGGCGATTGCGTGGGCGTTGCAGAAGGGGACAAATCCGATTGTGGGACTTAGCAGCAAGGAGAGGATTGACGAGGCCGTTGAGGCGGTGAAGTGGCAGACCGGTGGGGGGTTGACGGAGGAGGACTGCAAATATCTCGAGGATGGGTATGCCCCCAAGCATGTGTCGTTTATATAGGGAGGGGGTGTATGAGACGTGGAGTAATGAGGGGTAGGAAAAGTAAAATTCGCATTATCCAACAAATGTATTCTTGACACTGAAAGCCGAGGGGCCATGGATTAAAGCACTGTTTATAGTAATTGTAGTATAAGTAAATTCGGTTAGTTACTCAAGGCTACAATCAATAAGCTAGTCACTAAGAAATAAACATAACAAGACAAATTCTATTATTTTAAGTCGTTAGTATAAATCTTAAGCTAAGCATAGTCCCTCCTCAGACCTTTTAGGCGACACGAGTAGGCTTGGTAACTGTTGCAAAGTGGACTAAACTTAGGGACTGTTCACTAGGGTCAGTCGGATAGGGAGATGTGAGGGGTTGAGGGGCTGAGTTGAAATCACTAAGTTGAAGTCGCTGAGTTGAAGATACTCAATTAGAGTTACTGAGTTGGAATTACTAAGTTTGAGTTACTCAGTTAGAGTGTCAGTCCGAAAGTGCTTGGCATGAGCGTTAGTGGCTTATTGCATCCGCAAAATCCCTGTCGCTCGAGAGACAACGACCCCTGCTTGGTCAACTCCACCAACAAATATATCGCGATATGCCAAGGTCAACATGAGATGAGGGCGTTAGTAGCTTGTTCTGCCTGCAGGTATGTCATGCTTACTTCTACAAAATCAATATCATATCTACATCTTTAACCCTTACAATATCTTACTAAACTAACCCCTACAGGACACGCCGTAGGAAGTGCACATCGGGCCGTGGCTCGACGACCTGCCTCTACTGCACCGAGCGTGGCATCACGTGTATTCGAAATAGCGGAGCGCCTTCTCCTTCGCCCCAGGGTTACAGTGCGCCCTCGTCACCACCTGTTGTGCGGCAGCCAGCAGCGGCAGGGCTACCGCTGCCTCCCCCGGTGATTTGCTTGGAGCTGGTAGAGCTGTATTTTGACTTTATTCATGACAAGTTCCATTCCATATTCCATAGACCCAGCTTGACGGAGGATGTCCGGCAAGGGGTAGTCCCGCCAGTTATTTTATTTGCGATATTTGCTTTATCTGCAAGGTTTATTTTATCCCGACCTTATTCGACGTATTGCCTTGCTGAAATTACCTCAGGTTCTCCGAAAATGAGGCATTCTCTGGCATTCCACCCCGTGAACGAAGTAAACCGTACTACGATGAGAGCGCCAGACTAGTTGATATACGAGACACATCCATTGCCACTATACAAGCATGCATTCTTCTTGGAGGAATCGGATCTTGTGAAGCGCTTGCTTTCAATGAATCTGTATATTATACCGTGGCTTGCCGAATGGCGAATTTGCTTGGCCTTTCCAAGAGAACTGGAGCAACTCCTTTAGAGCAAGAATTGAATATTAGAAGTGAGTCTTCATTCCTAGTTATTTTCAAGCTTCTAATTGAGCTAGTCTGGTGGACGCTATGCATGGTGGATGTATGGTCCTCTAAAAGCGTCGGTCTCCCGCGTCAAATGAGCCATTTCTCGGACCTCCCCCTCCCAATCGACGAATATACGTTCCTCCAATGGCGCCGTGGCGCCCAGGACAATACAGAGGTAAGCTCTGATCGAAGTTCATCTCTTATAGCTCAGATGATCCTCCTCAATCGTATCTTGATGGAAATCAACGACACCATCACGGAGACCGTTACAGCCGGCACTGTCACCCTAGTTCTCGACAAAACGGTTCAAGACCTATCACAGAAACTCGACAATTGGTACTATGCCCTCCCCGAATACATGCACGATACGCCCCAAAACCTCGAGCGATACGCATCCCAAGGTCTCGGAAGAATATTCGTTGCAGTCTACCTCGGATACTACCACTACGGCCAACTGCTATTCTACCAGTTCCTGCACGACGACCAGCACAGCACCGGCGGGAACCGCTACGCGAATAAGTGCAAGGCCCACGCCGCAGGCCTCTGTCTCCTAGTCTACGCAGCACAAGAGACACCCGGATGCGAGGTCAGGTACAACATGATCGGCCACATCCTCGTCATCGCCTCCACGGTGCAGATCCACACGCTCCTCTTTGGCACCGATGAAGCCGAGATCGCGGTTGCGCGATCAAGAGTCGTACGCAACTTCCAAATCTTGACGGACATGCAGCGCTGGTGGGCATGGCTAGACATGTGTTTTGTACGCCTGCATACATTCCACGATATGTGCAGGAGGAGCATGGCGACGTCGTTCAGGATGGATGAGTGGATGATGAAGTTCTTGTCTGAGTTCTCTAAGCCGATTGAGGAGAAGACAGAGGATAGCACGCAGGCTGCGCTGGACTGGGCACGTAATATTGAGGCCTACCCACAGGGGCATGTGGAAGAGCAGATTGTTGGTGTTTATCCAAGTCTGTCGTCGCGTTATAACGTTTCCCCCCCTTGAGAATGTTCTGGGAAGATGTTACCGACTGCATCACTACGTAGCTTTGCCGGCTATCCGCCATTGAAGACTCCACACAGGATATGGCCACTCCGTCTTCCATCATGTTTATAATTGGTTGTTATAACACCCGCATGATGACGACGCTGCCCTTTGTCTGGGCCTTCCTGTCCCAGCTCATCGCAGTAGGCGATATATATCGACCTTGCCGCGATTGGATCCACGTCGAGATGGCATATCTACGCGCCTCCATCGAAAGCCAATTTATCAAGCACGAAATATATACTATATGGTTGGTGTTATTGCCAATATGCTGCTGCTATATATGGACCCGAACACTTAGAAATTGAAAGCTAGAAAGTCTCCTGCCGGGTAGAACGGCGTCAAAGGGAATTTGAACCTGTTAAACTCCCAAAGTCTAAATAGAGGGATTCATATATGCTTCATATCCTATCTGCCTAAAATAACAACTGTTTATCTACGCTGGAAGTAACTTGACTACTCAAGCAACAGACTAAACTCAAAAGGCCCACTCTTTAGCGCATACTCCTCCATAGTCTTCGGCCCACAGCTTCCGGTCCCCAATCCATGATGCCTCCAATCAAGCCTAACGAGAACTTCCTCCCTCCTCTCCCTCTCCAACAGATACGGATGCGTCGCCCTATCAATATCCACCGCTGCATAATGCGACGCCGAGAAACTGCACCCCTCACTCTCCCCAAAGCTCGCCTTTAGCAAAGGCTTGCCGGTCCCGTCCTGGAACGCGACCCAGCGCACGTCAGTGCGGTTACCGGATTCTTGCGGGTACTCATAGTTCGTGAACAGAGAGTCAACGGGGGACTTCCAGGTCCCGATGCGCTGGGAGAGCTTCTTGTCACTGTAAGACTCTCCTGGGCCGCGGCCGAACCACTCTACACCATTTACCTCGCTATTCAGGCTCATCGTGAGGCCGATTCGCGCCCATGTTTTCGGCACATTAGCACCCTGCGTTGTGCCAGTGACTTTGATGCCCACGCTCGTCTCGCCGAACCTGTATGTTGTTGTGGTGTCCACGCTCCACTCTAGGACGGGAGGGGCAATGCGCTTCTGGACAGTGACGGTGACATTCGTGCCAGATGTCTCCCAGCTCACCTGCCGAGTGTGCTCTTTAGTTTGGTCGAGATGCTTCTCCTTCCACTCCTCTCCGTCGTGTGGCGAATCATTGTCTGTCTGGGGGCGGTAAAAGTCCATCACGGGTGCAGTGTGGATGATCTCGGATTTGCCCTTTTTCCAGGAGCTGAGCGAGCCGGTGACGAGGTTGAATTCCCAGGCCGAAGTAGCGCTAGAAATCGACAACAGCGTCGGCGACTTTTGGGTGAGTGTGGGGCATGTGGATGAGGGAGGCGTCAACGACTGTAGTGAGGCCGTGGGTTTTAATTCGATCTGGCCCCAGGCGATTTCATGTCCGGCTTCAGCCCAGAGAGTAGCTTCTTTGAGAGTGAATGTAACCTGCAAAACAGCTCCTGCGGACAGGCTATCGATGGCAGTGAAGGGAATCGCAAGTTTAGTTGTTTGGCCGGGTTGGATGCCCTCGGGGATACTGATCTCGCCGCCCAACTCTTCATACCTGTCACCGACGATCGACCACTTGCACTGGAGATGGTCGAGGGTAGCGAAGTCATATCGGTTGATCACTTCAACTTCGTTGTATGAGCCACCAATGACCTGCACAGGCTCGATAGCTTTCTTATATTCCACTAAACCCGGTGTTGGCGTGTGGTCCGAAAAGAGCAAGCCATCCATCACGAAATTGCCGTCGTTTGGCGTGTCTCCAAAATCGCCACCATAACCGTAGAATTCCTCGCCGGTAGCGGCTTTGGTTTTGAGTCCATGGTTTGCCCACTCCCAGACAAAACCTCCCTGAAGCCTTGGATACTTGTAGAAAGCATCCATATATTCTTTGATGGCTCCTGGCCCATTGCCCATCGCATGCACGAATTCGCAGAGAATCAGCGGTTTTTCCCATTTCTCTTCCTTTGTCGCGAAGTCAACGATCCATGAGATTTCAGGATACATTCTACTATAAACATCGACGGTCTGTGCTTCGACGTCGCCTTCGTAGTGAACTAGCCTCGTTTGATCGTAAGATTTAATCCAATCATACATTTTCTGGAAGTTGCACCCATAGAAGGCCTCGTTACCAAGAGACCACATGATAACAGACGCATGGTTCTTGTCCCTCATAACAAGCTGCTTTGCACGATCGACATATGATTCTTCCCAGGCGGGATTGTCACTCGTCCACCTCGCTGCCTGGCCGTATGTCAAGGCTTTCTTCTCCTCAAAGCTCAGCTTCTTCTGCTCATCATTCAGAGCGGCGTCATCGACGTGTGAAAACCCGTGGCACTCGACGTCTGCTTCATCCATGATCCACAAACCTAACCTGTCGGCTAGATCGTATAGCCTTGGATCACTCGGCTGATGTGACGTGCGTATGGCATTGATATTGTGCGTTTTCATCAGCAGGAGGTCTTTCTCCAGAAATTCCAAAGGCACAGTGCGGCCAGTGGACGGGTGGTGCTCGTGCCTGTTGACCCCGCGGAAAACTATCCTCTTGCCATTCACCAAAAAGAGTCCGTCTCGAAGCTCCAACTTGCGGAACCCAACGTAGGACGCAATGCTGCAGTCGTCAACCGAAAGTGAAAGATGATACAGATACGGCGTCTCAGCAGTCCACTTGTGAGGGTTCTTTATCGGAATTCGAAATTCCACATGGCTTCCGTCTGAGGATTCTGATGCCGAGGTAACGATTGTGTTGTCCTTGTCCCTCAGATTCAACAAAACCTTGGCGGATGAACTCAACTCCACGTCTACTGACAAAACAGCGTCTTGGTACTTGTCATCCAAAAGCGTCTGTACGTGAAAATCTTTAATGTGGACTTTGGGAAAGGCGACCAGGGCAACATCTCTAAAAATCCCACTAAGCCACCATTGATCCTAAAATTATGCCATGAGCCAAGGTTCCTAGAAAGCGGCCGGGAAGGATTTTTCATTCTGATTGAAGCAAAGCAACAAAGGATCTGTGACTTACTTGATCTTCGATATAACTTCCATCGCACCATTGATAGACCTGGACAGCGAGTGTATTCTCTCCATTCACATCAACGACGTTGGAGATATCAAACTCTGAAGGATTTCTAGCACCCTGGGAGTAACCAACGTGCTTCCCGTTGACCCAGACATTGAAGGCCGAGTCCACACCTTCAAACCGAAGCCTCTGTTGGTGGTGCCGAAAAGGCTCAAGGACTCTAAATGTGCGGACGTAGGATCCGGTTTCGTTGTTGTCAAACGGAACATTTGGCGGATCTACCGGAAATGGGAAAATGACGTTTGTGTACTGTGGGCCCTTTCCGTGGCCTTGAAGCTGCCACATCCCTGGGACCTGGATCGGTGCCCAGTCCGAGACATCGTGCTCTGGGAGCTGGAAATCTTCTGGTGCTTCAAAAGGACTGTTTGCGAGCTTGAACTTCCATGTTCCAGAGAGAGATTGAACCGTCGCTTTGGAGATCTCGTGGGATAATGCGTCGTCTTCATTACAATATGGTAAAAATGACGCTCTTGGAGGAAGAGTGTTTTGGTGGATGACAGACAGGTTATTCCAGTTCGGAATGTTTGCGGGAAATGTCGAAGCCATTGTTACTGGGGCATAGATGAACTGGAGTTATTCGAATTCAAGTCGAGAAGACCAGTTGAGGAGCACGGGGTTATATCTGTTTAAAGGGCATAGGCTATCATTGGAGCCTATTGCGTATAACTAGCCATAGCTGAATGAAGATCCGTAAACGGCGCATACAGGTTTGGACAGTTCCATACTTATTTGCGGAGACTCAGGCTTATGTATGATACGTTACGTGATACCGTGGGGATACTTGGAGACTGATTACGTACGCGTAGTCCTATGGTTTTGTCAGGTTTGAAACAACGATGCTGATGTTGATTCCTATAGTTGTGTTTACCGTTGTGGTTGCCGGTCCCTCTACCAGGTCAAAGGATAACGGGCTTGTTGGCATAAACCACGCACGTGGTAGAACGTGGGCAGGGAAACTGTTAGCGGCGGTATCGACAGGAAGCTAATGTTGTGGGGGCCATGGCGGAGGTTAATCTTCGCCAATTCGATCGTCTAGGCCGTATTACAAACGATGGGGAAAGTATAGGCGGTCGTTATTGGTCGGCAAGACCTCGGCGTCGGCGAATCTCCGCGATTATTTCTGCCACTTCCCCAAACTTCTCCAACTATCACATATTTTACCCCACACACGCTTCTGTTTTTCTTTGTCCCATGCCGCAGTACTGTTGTCCGTACGGCACTTTACATTACTATACGGTACGAAGTTATGACTGTGGCTAGCCAAGTCCTAGCCAAGGTGGAGAGATACGTCAATTGTGCTTTTGGCTTGTGCCTTCTCCGTCATGCTAGTTGGCTACGCACTCCCTAGTTGGCTATGCACTCCGCACACAATCCCCACGATTCTCCAGCTGGGGTAAAACGAAGTGGGCTAGGATGGAAGGCTCTGATGGCCACTGCCACTCTCGGCTATGCTACTTCCCAATTTACAGCTGATCTCCCGGGTTTCTGTCGGGCCTGCTTGACCATCAACGTTGGTACTTTTGACGGTCTGGGCAACAGTAACGTAGACCCCATTTCCCCTCATCGGGATGCAGCGTTTCTCCACAGTCTAAAGCCACGCGGTAGGCCACTAGTATGATTTCGTAGCTTCATTGAGTCTTCCTATATCGCTCATCCTCCATTTCTATAACTTACGCCAAATCCCCGCATTCAATGATTCAACCCCATCCACACATCTCAGTCACAATCATTACTCACTTTGAGAATGGCGTCCGATACCAAATATGGTGACTCCGATCACCTGGAGAAGGAGCCGGGAAACCTTACTGAGATCAATGCTGCCTCCGTAGCCCTGTCAGCTGCCATGGCGGCCCAGAAGCCGTCTTTATTGTCTAAGAGCATGTTCAAACTGTACTTCATCATGGCTGTTGGGTACATGGTGTCAACCATGAACGGTTTCGATTCGTCTCTAATGGGAGCTGTCAATGCTATGAAACCATACCAGGAGACGTTCGGCCTCAATGGCGCTGGTATGCCTAATATCCCCAAGATTTCCCTATAGTAGACTAACTTTGTATAGGATCGTCCACGGGGGTTGTCTTTATCATCTACAACCTTGGCCAGATCGCTGCCTTCCCATTTTGCGGCCTCTTAGCAGACGGTTACGGTCGAAGAGTCTGTATATTCGTAGGATGTCTGGTTGTAGTCATCGGTACTGCAGTCCAGGCGTCGTGCCATGATCTGAATGTCTTCATGGGTGGCCGCTTTATCCTGGGCTTTGGTGCGGCCCTCGCCTCTGGAGCTGGGCCTGCTTATACCGTCGAGCTGGCCCATCCGGCCTATCGTGGGACCATGGCTGGAATGTATAACAACTTCTGGTGGTTTGGCAGCATCCTCGCAGGGTGGGCTACCTACGGCTCCAACAAGAATTACGCAACTTCCTGGGCGTGGAGAATTCCGACCATCGTCCAAGGTGGTCTCCCCATCATAGTTATGATTCTTATCTTATTCTTCCCGGAATCTCCCCGATGGTTGATCTACCATGACCGCCAGGAGGAGGCTCTCGCTATTTTTGCCAAATACCATGGAGATGGGGATGAAAACGCGCCTGTTGTTCAGCTCCAGTACCACGAAGTAGTTGAGCAGATGGAACTCACACGCAACGATAATCCCTGGTGGGATTTCCGGGAGCTGGTTAACACTGCAGGTGCACGATATAGGCTGTACATGGTTATTCTCATGTCCTTCTTTGGCCAGTGGTCAGGAAATAACGTTGTCTCATACTTCTTGGTACGTAATTAGACTCCATTCGCAGTCGGCACTCAGCACATACCTCCATGTTTCCAATGGTCGTTAAGAATTCACAAAGCTAACTTCTATCCAGCCTCTGATGATGGAACAAGCAGGACTGAAAGATCCCAACCAACAACTTCTCATCAACGCCATTCTCCCAATTTTTACCATGATCGGAGCTTGTTACGGTGCCACACTTCTCGACAGATTGGGTCGCAGGGTTATGTTACTCGGCGGCCTTACCGGCGCGCTGTTCAGCTACGTCCTACTCACCGCATTCACAGCGCAATCAGAAAAACACCCCAGCCTCAGCTATGGTGTCATCGTCTCCGTCTTTCTATTCATGGTCACCTTTGCATGGGGTTTCACACCGCTCCAGACTCTCTATTCCGTCGAGTGCCTGGAAAACCGCACTCGCGCCAAAGGCTCCGGACTTAACTTTCTGTTCCTCAATGTTGCACAGGTCGTCAATACCTATGGGATCAGCGTTGGGATCGCCGCGATCGGCTGGAAGCTGTACCTGGTATATATCGGCTGGATCTGCGTCGAGATGGTAGTGATATATTTCTTCTTTGTGGAGACGGCTGGGAAAACGTTGGAGCAGATGTCTAGCATCTTTGATTCGCCGAACCCGAGGAAGGAGTCGACTAAGAAGACTACGGTGTTGATTGACGACAGGGGTAATGTCGTGGATATCCAAGATTAAGCTGCCTGCATTTGTATTTGATTTACGTATTAGATCTACCAGGCGTCTGTATTCATATATTTTGTATTATACGTTAGGATAACTCTTGTCTGTTTAAACATCAAGCGTAGTTCAATTGCGAATACGAATACACATGTCGGAGATTGAAAATATAGGCTTTTGAGGTTAATACAATGATTGGCATTAGATCCATCACAGCCTCTCGATCCCGTACGTGACATAATATCATATTTGTGATAACTAAGTTACCAAAGCGTGCCATTGGTAGTCATGAGACGCCACATACTATTTTAATCTCCTCCAACGCTAAGAGTATCAAACATGTTCAGATGCGTCCAGCTTCTCTCTGCGCGCTCTCGCAACTCGTCCATCTCATCAACAAGCTCATGGCAATCGCCATCTCTATCGATGTCTTCTAGGATTTCCTGCAACCTCCATGAGATCCTTTCTGCTCCAGCCCGAGCACCCTCAAGGTTTGCAGCTACTGGCCCGAGTTGAAGACCGGCAAAGCGTCCAGCCACGAAAAGGGGAACGTCCTTACTCCATTGCATGTCGTAAGTCAAACAAGGAAGCCCTCCAACAGTCTCAATTGGGTGACTCTGTAAGAGAGACTTTAACAGCGGCATAGCTTTGATGTCTGCCTTTGCGCCAGTTGCGTAGTAGATATAGTCGATCGGAGGTAGGTCTGGGATCGGGGGCTCTGTCTTGATTGTCCACAACTTTGATGTTGAGTCCCAGGACGTGCCCACTATTTGTGTTTTTGTATAGCGTAAGACACTTCCTTTTGTTTGATGACTTTCAAGAACAGCCTTATACGCTGGAGTGATTGAACCTCCATTGCGAGCAGACAGTATCATCTCATATCGCTCCTCGTCCGTGTCCGCTGACCAGAAGGCAGCTTGGTTAATGTTTTTGTATTTTGCAACCCAATCAAGAGTGAAATCAAAATATTTGATCTTGAAGTTATCACGCATAATGTGCCACACTTTCGAAACGCCTTCCTTGATGCAGAGATCTACGATTTGAGCAGAAGTTAACCCGCCACCAACAACGATGACATTCGTTGTATGCTTTGAATCCACCTTTATCTTGACGTGTGGTGCAAGACACTCTTGTTTTAGAAGCTGAGACGTGTGGCAAGCACCTTCTGCCTCATTAGAAGTGAATGGCAGAGGAGCGGGCATTCCAGGCCCGATAGCAAGAACGACGGTGCGTGCGAGTTTCGTGCCAGTCGAAGTCTTGATGGTGAAGCACTTATCCGGACGCTCATATATCCCCTGCTCATGATATTCGATAGAATGCACGTCAGTTTGTGTGACGAGATTATTCAGGCTATATCGATCGACGCAATTCTTGCAGTAGTCGTTGAACAGAGATGTTGATGGTGTGTAGTAGTCTTGCATGTCTCGTTCGTCGATTGATTTTCCACTATCATAGATTAGTATGAACTATATAACGGAATTTTAGACTTACGTGTGTGCATTTACGAACGGTGTCCTCTTCATCTTCTTCTTCATGTGATGCTTTGATATTTCCTTTCCCACTACACCTTTCAACTTAACCATCTCCTTCTCTCTGCCCTCGGCGTATGCATATGCTTTCAGACCATCTCGATCTCTTGGGTCAACATGAAAGAACAATGGACTTCTTAAAGTCTTGATGTCGTAAGCACGGAATAAGCATGTCCACTTTGCCATCCAGTCTGACCCCGAGGAGTCGTAGGCTGCCATTAAATATTTCGGCACTTTGCAGGTTTGCCCGCATGGCTTCTCTGACTTGTCTTCGAGTAATATTTTATTCGTTGCACGTCCCTTGGTAGGCACAATTTTTACACGATGCTTGTGTCGCTTGATCCAGTGGTATCTCTGGTGCTCGGCATCCGTGAAGAGTGCTGAGGGTGTTGTCTCTCGCATCCGTGCTGCTACTGCGAGTGCACATGGGCCAGCACCAATGATGGCAATATCGAGAATCTCGGGGGGTTCTAGAATCGTATTCATGATTAGCTTTTGTTATGCAAGAGTTTTAAGGATCAATTCAAGTTATTGGTGAGCTTTTATAATTTCAATCAAATCCGAAGGCGGGGGTGGTCGATTCCATGGCGTTCATGTAACCTTGATGGTTACGTCTCTCGACCGACACCTTGATGGGTCATCCTAAGTAATCCGGGCAATAAGAGGAAGGGCGCAAAGAATTTACAGGCAGGATCAAATCACCAGTCGCTATGAGATTGCAGATCCGATTAAAGGCGTTGAAACAGGGCCCTCTGTCAGTACTGGTGCCGTGGATCCGATTACCCACACTCGAGGAAATAGACCTGCTCATGGCGGCATCTGCCGCCAAGACACTAATTAAGATAGTCCAGACAATGTATGAACACAGCATGCCTCCAGTTGAAATGAGAAAGAGCTTGCGTCGTCCGATGCGGTCTACCATTAAGGCTCCAGCTACAACAGCGGCGAACCAGTTGAATATTTGGAGCAAACCGTTGATGAGAGCTTGGGAAGAGACGTCTGTGATACCAATCGTGTTGAGAACCAAGGTAAGGTAGTAGGAGATAACTGCGTTACCGGACCACTGTGCGAACAATCCCAATATAGAGGCGATAGTTGTCCGCCTGCGGTTTCCTGGGGTGCTATAGAGGTCAAAGTATGAAGATTGTGAGGTAATAGCTTGTTCAATGCGGATGTTCTCTTCCATCTCATTGATTTCAAAGTCGACTAAACGCGCCGATGCACCGCCTGCCGCGTGAAAGCTTCGAAGGATCTGGCGAGCCTCTTCGGTTTTGCCATTAGCTACAAACCATCTCAGACTATAATTAGATACTGATGAGCAGATAAGTACTGTATAGGTCCGGTACATACCCTGGAGACTCTGGAAGCCAGAAGAAGCCAAAAAACCGAAAGAATGGGAAAGCTCCTTGGAGGATGCTTGGAATGCGCTAGCTCCAGGTCGAATCCAACCTGAAGTTTCCGTAAGTCGACCAAGCGGCAAGAACGGCACCGAAATACTACCCATACGTAAGTAAAACAGATGGGTGGCAGTGGAAAGAAACTTACATAGAACGTATTGTATAAGCTTGTGATTTTACCTCTCTGAGTGGGATAAGCAAGTTCTGTGACTAGGATAGGAGAGGGCTGTGCGAGGAAGGCCGTTCCAAATCCCAGGATAAACCGCGAGACAATCATCATTCTAATGTTTTGAGCTGCTCCCTGAAGCACTGTTCCAATGAAGAGGATGAAAAGGCCAACAAGCATTGGTCTCTTGCGGTCGTATCGATCGGAAATCCAAGCTGACGGAAACAGGCCGAGTAGCTTTCCCATGGGGTGGATTGCATTAATAGCTCCAAGGATAGAAGCGGAAGGGTTGCCGAAATAATCTCTCCATTGTGGTAAGGTCTGGAGGCCGTTCATCATCGCGCCTATGGATAAGTCAATGAGAAAAGTGGCTCTTGGTTGGGGTTGTGATGCACATACCGTCAAACCCAATTGTACCAGAAGAGAATAGGGGAACAAGTAGAACTAGGTTCAACTGGATCAAATGCTTCGTCTGGTACCACGGCTTGGGATTAACGGGAAAAACCTTAAGTCTGTCAGCTATGGCAGCTATAAAGAATCGTTGCTTGAAGGGGAACTCACGGCGAGAATTTCTTTCCCGAGGGCTGCCTCTGCACTCTCCTTGTTTGATTTCTTATTGGAACCCATGATGATCGTTGAGAATACAACAACGTAGTATAGAATGGAAAGGAGGTAATATGTGTTCTTCAACACAAATGAAAGACCATTGACATAGATAGGTCATCTTAAATGAAGGATCCAAAGGGGACTAGGTAGCTGGCGGATTTATAGACAGGATACCATCATGAGCATTGCCGTTACAGGACGGTCCAGCAAGCGTATCCCGCACTGTAGGAGCAACTGGAACAATGTAATTGAGGTCGAGCACCGTTCCCCGCAAAATTCCTCTTCTTTTTCCCCGCACGACTTCCTTTCCGACATTGTTGAGAGAGTAAAATTTCAAGTAGGCTTAGCTTTAGGAAAGTACAGGATTTAGCTTGAACAGCTAATTCTTCGTCTCCGAAGTAGCAAGCCGCAACGTAGGCGGGAGTGCCAGCTTTGGCGATGCTTGCCACCCGCCGATGTCTTCGTTTTCGTTTGCATCTTTCCGACGAAAATCGTCGAAACCAAGAGCGCCCCTCATACGTTCTTGCCGAGGGGTACAAAATGATGGAGCAGGCTAATGGGAATATGGGGAGAGACCCAGTAATGCCATGCGTCTAGAATAGGGACCCCTACGATATGGTGACACGATTAGCGTCTGTGTCGTCGGGTTCTGGAAAGTGGGGCCGGTGAGCACGTACTCAAAAACTAGAGCCAGGAATTCGGTTTAGGTTTATGAATCCCTTATGACCCCTCACGGAAGCCCGGATTGTGGGGCCGGGGTGGCTCCAGCACATAATCAGATCCAAGAACCCGGTTTGCGTCCCAGTAATTATCTGCAACAGCCCGGGTTCTGGGGCCGGGCAGTGAAGGGCTACATCATGGGACCCTGCTTCAGGGGATAACGTCGACAGCCGACATGTCACTTTGCAAACACGTTTAGGCTGACTTATCTTTGTTGGTAAAATGGTTTTTGGGGGTGGCCGTCTTTGATCACTTTAAATTTCTTCTCTACTTAACTCACCAACAGTACTCGCAACACGCAACAGTTCTCACAACAACTGCTGCAACACTGCTCACAATAGATCTGTTAGGCTACGATGGGCGCCCAAATTCTTCCTGGTAGCATCGACGTTGAAGATGTGCTCTCACAGCTTTCGCTAGACGAGAAAGTCGCCTTAACACGAGGTCAGCAGATATTCATATTTTGGCAGGCGACTATACTGATATGGCGAAACTAGGCTCGGACATGTGGCATACTACCCCAATACCAAGGCTAGGTATACCTTCTCTGAGACTTTCAGATGGTCCAAATGGAGTTCGTGGAACGAAGTTCTTCAATGGCACACCTGCAGCTTGTCTTCCGTGCGGTACTGGTCTTGGTGCCACTTGGGATACATCGTTGATAAGGGAGGTTGGAAATCTCCTTGGGTTGGAGGCCAAAGCGAAAGGCGCACATGTTCTTCTAGGACCAACGGTGAACATGCAAAGAAATCCTTTGGGCGGACGTGGGTTTGAGTCATTTTCCGAGGATCCTGTACTCTCAGGACTTATGGCAGCATCTTATTGTAACGGCGTCCAGGACGAGAATATCATTCCGTCTATAAAGCACTTTGTTTGCAACGATCAAGAAGACAAGAGGATGTCTGTCAGCATTGTCGTGAGCGATAGAGCTCTGCGGGAGATCTATCTCCTGCCTTTTATGCTCGCTGTTCGAGACTCTCAACCGGGCTCTTTCATGACATCCTATAACAAGTTGAATGGGACACATTGTAGTGAGCATAAGAAATTGCTCCAAAACATACTTCGAAAGGAATGGGGCTGGAAGGGACTCATTGTCAGCGACTGGTACGGGACCTACAGCACTACCGAAGCTATTGAGGCAGGATTGGATCTGGAGATGCCTGGGCCATCAAGATGGAGAACAATCACCTTGTCTCATGCAGTAAATTCGGGGAAAATGGAGATGGAGGTCCTGGATTCTGCCGTCCGCAACGTTTTGCGCGCAGTGAAGAAGGGTCAGGAAAGCGGCATCCCGGAGAATGCCAAAGAGACAACGAGGAACACCAAAGCAGATAGGCTTTTGCTACGACGTACCGCTGCAAGCTCCATCGTTTTGCTGAAGAATGATGGAGGTATCTTGCCATTGAAAGCTAACAAAACGGTATGGGCGACCTATCCTCTTCCACTCCTGCACAATTCTGACTTTTAAGACCGCCGTCATAGGGTCGAACGCGAAGGTTGCAACATTTTGCGGCGGGGGTAGCGCATCTCTCAATCCATACTATTCAACTCCGGTTCTCGATTCCATCCGCGCCAAATGCGGTGATGTCTTCTTTTCTGAAGGCCCATACTCTCATCTCGAATTCTCATTGCTCGACAGCGTAATTACAGATACCAATGGTAACGCGGGGTTCACATTTCGATCATATCTCGAACCTCCTGAGAACAGATCAAGAAAAGAAATAGACACAATGTTCGTAAAGACTACGAAATTCTTTCTAACAGACTATTCGCCACCACAGCTGACATCCTCACTCTTTTGGGCCGAGATGGAAGCATGCTTAACTCCTGACAAAAGTGGCTTATGGGACTTTGGAATTTGCACCCAGGGTACAGCGAGGCTATTCCTTGATGATGTCGAAATTATCGACAACGCAACTCATCAAGAACCCGGAAATGCTTTCTTAGGAGCCGGGACGAAAGAGGTTTTTGGCACAGTCCATCTCCAAGCTAGCAAGAAGTACAAGCTCTTGATTAGTTTTGGTAGCGCGCCTACCTCGAAACTCGTCGCCCCAGGTATTGTCACATTCAGAAAGGGAGGCGTAAGGCTTCGTGGAGGACCGAAGATTGACGTTGAAAATGCAATTAATGAGGCATGCGAGGTAGCAAGAAAGGCTGATCAGGTTGTGCTCGTCGTTGGCCTAAACGTAAGTCTCTCCCTTATTGGTAGTCGTATACAAGCTTATACATATATTTAGGGGGATTGGGAAGTAGAAGGTCAAGACCGAGCTAATATGTGTCTTCCACCGCACACCAACGAGCTGATAAGCAGCGTTCTAAAGGTCAGACCTGATGCGGTTGTTGTTACTCAGAGTGGCACTCCTGTTGCAATGCCATGGGTAGACCAAGCCCAAGCTATGGTTCAGATGTGGTATGGAGGCAATGAAGGTGGGAACGGCCTTGCCGATATTCTGTTTGGAGACATCAATCCAGTAAGTAGAGTGGTGCGTGCTCGTGCCGCCCAAAAGCCCGAGGGGAAAACCTACCAAGTAGTGAGTGGACATAGCAACTGTGCCCACAACTATTCTTGTCGGGCTCTCTGTAGGATTTTGCGCCGCACGGGTATTTTAATTCGATATTTCATGCTAATAGCTTCTACAGAGTGGCAAGCTGCCCCTATCCTTCCCCAAACGAATTCAAGACTGCCCGGCATACCTTCACTCAAAGTCAGACAAGGGCCGCATATTGTATGGCGAAGACATTTTTGTTGGATATCGATATTATGAGAAGGTTGAATTGCCAGTAGCATTCCCTTTCGGGCATGGGCTGTCTTATACTACTTTCGCCCAAAGCAACCTCTCAGTTAGAACCGACAACGTAAACGTGATAATCGAGCTCAAACTCGAAAATATCGGAGACAGGGAAGGTATGGAGGTTGTTCAAGTCTACGTTTCTCAACAGTCAACCTCTGTAACACGTCCTGTAAAGGAGCTCAAAGGCTTCTCCAAGGTCGCATTGAGACCGGGAGAGTCCACAAACATGATTGTTAAGATTGCTACTAAATATGCAACGTCCTTCTGGGACGAGAGTTTGAATGCATGGACTTCGGAAGCTGGTAATTATGGCGTACTCGTGGGAAACAGCAGTCAGGCACAGAATTTTCTCCGTGGCACCTTCAAAATGGCTAAAACGGTGTCTTGGAACGGTCTTTAGGAGTTACAATTGTTTTTTTTTTGCCAGGGTAGGAATAGAGAATAGATAGATGATAGAGGTTCAGTTACTGGTTAAAACTTAAGAGCCGTACCACCGTCCGTTCCAAAGGCCAAAAGTTATCCCCACTCCCAAGAGTAGGTTAGCTGCCCACTACTTGGAAATGTCCTAATATATTAGTCCATTTATCCGCGCTACGGGAGGTTCCCTAATGCCGCGGACAAATCATAGAACGGGAAATGGGCAGATCAATGCACTTGGGGATCGTACACCGTCAGCAAACGAGGCTAAGTTTTGCGCGAGGGAGGGCGAGTTTAGAGAGCTAGAATCGATTATTATAAGGAGCGGTATGTATGGCTTTCAACGTGTAAAAACATGCTCTCTTGTAACTCAAAACCACTCCTATTAAAATCCGGCATTTTTCAACCAGAAACAAAATGTGTACAGAGATCTGGAATTTCTATCTCCATTGCAATGAAATCTTGTTTGGTGGCTGGGAATACTGCACAGCCGATCGTCAGGTGCGAGGTGATAACTGCCCACACCGACAACAACATACCTATTCGATTGAAAGCAAATGCTTGGATTGCGTCTATGGCACACCACCTCCCGAAGTGAGAGCACATTAACCTTAACCCCTTACCAATGGTTACTAATAAAGTCTCAGCGGAATTAACTACGAGAAACCCTTGACTGCCACGTCGTACAGTATGCGCTGTAGAAGAAAGGAACAAAATACAAAAATAATCGACCACCGTTTCTTAGAAACGTCCGGAGACAAAAGAGAATAATCTCTAGTCAGCTACCGAGTTGGAATCGAGTTGTTTCGGAATTCAGGTATCTTAATGCCTTTGCCTTTCTAAATAGACGACTGGGCCACTTTCACATTCTGTATGCTTTGGCATTGTTGGCCAACTACGAATAAGTCAGCTTCGCGAATAGGCTGGCTCATTCTCAAAGGGGCTAGCCCAACTACGAACATACTCCTTCGCGAATGGGCTGGCCTATTTACGAATAGGGTAGCCCAACTACAAATAGTAGGAGTAGTTATATAGGATTTTATCAACCTTTAGCTTTCAATCCTTTGCCTTATAACTACATCAATAGACAACTTAATTCCTATATGTTTACACTACCCTATAACCTAATTAATAGTAGGTAGACTATACACAGTTGTAATTAGCGATTAGGATAGCAGTTACATTAGCGTGCAGCTACTATAGCTACCCCTACTATTTGTAGTTGGGCCTAGTTGGGCCAGCCTATTTGCGAATGGGCCAGCCCATTTACAAAGGATAATATTCGTAGTTGGGCCAGCCTATTCACAAATGGGCCGTGTATTTGCGAATATGATATATTCGCAGTTAGGCGGGAACATATATCTCTATAACCAAGAAACAATCACATACGACCATAGACTCAAGAGAATTGGGCATCCCGTCCGCTCTGCCATACACAAGCTTGAGATCGGTGGATTAGTAGTTGGGTGGGTGACCACCAGCGAATACCCACTGTTGTATGTTTTTTTATTTTTTATACCTTTTTCGCTTAGTCACCCTCTAGATAATAGTCTCAATCGATCCAACAGGCATACCATGAAACATAAGCTCCTTGTCGCCTCCAGTCTAATAATAACAAGGCAAAGCGAGGGTAAGCAGGGTAAGCAGGGTAAGTAGGGTGAGTAGGGTGAGCCAAAGGGGCATGTGGGGTGAGGTGAACCAAACGCTTTCTTGTTAGTTTTGTCCTACTCTCGCGTCAATTTCGTAACGAAGTGGACCGTCAGTCTTGGAGTCGGAAGTCGATGAGATTTCCAGTGTGAGTTATAAGCGTACTCATTATTCTATAGAATTCGTCGCTCTCATTCTTAAGCATTTGCAACGTGTGAGAAGAATCGGTACTTCAGCTAAAATTGCCAAGTCAGCCTATATAGGGGGCCCAGCCCGTTCCACTCACAAAACTTTTGAACATTACCTCGGTAGTAGCACTGAAGAAGTTGAACCACAATTACAGCTAGTTACACACTGCCCCACAGCTAAGCTAATCCCCTCTTAGAGAGAGTTACGCAGCCCCTAGGAACCAACGAGTTCTACCAGTCTCACCCTCCTCTGTCCCAACAATTTAATCCCTCACTACCTAGCCCTCACTACCTAGTGATAGCGTGCCTAGGTAGGCACGCTTTCACGCTGGCCCCTGTGTAACTCTACCCCTGATGAAATCATATGGAGCGTACTAGTACGTACTACCCTGGTACGTCATCTAAAAGCTTGATCAAAAGCTTGATCAAAAGCTTAACCAAAAGCTTGAACGTCGCAAATCCTTTCACTACAGTCACAGTCGGTTGCAAAAGCAGCTTCCCTCTTTGCGCGCGCTTGGATTTATTATCCCACCATCCCAGTCCAGCGAGTAGGGTGTGCGACAAGGATGTATCCCCAAACACGGCCTGACCATTCCCGATGTTCGTACCTGAGTTGCGAGACAGACGCCAAGGGTCTTGATTGGTTTGTCGCCCGCCTTCGCGTGACGGGGCGCAGCGCACGCTATTGGGATTGAGGGGAAAAGGACGTCGTTTTCCCCTTAATGTGAGTGTAATACAGTACTGTACTTCCCCGTTTGCTATTGTGCCTATTGTGACTATTGTGCCTATATCTCTTTTTTTTTTTGGTTCCTCCAACGTAACGTTTTATTGAAAGGCTAACGGCTAACCAAGCCTCCCATACAGCTGATGCTGCTGATCAAGTTGGAAACCTTGCTGAAATGAGTTGTTAGCGCAGCGCTTCACCTCCGCACTTACAACTGCTGGAGGGGGCTAGACACAATTTTGTGGATATGAGGCTTTTCTTTCGTATGGCCCCTAGATCTATATAGTACTATACTATATATATACCTATATACTACATGGGATGCTTCTCGACTTCTACCTCGCTTTTCTTTTTCAGCCCTTCCCGTCCCAGCTTTCTTAGGGATACATTCCTTTCGACCTTTTTTTTTTTTT
>JPKC01000483.1:0-10339 GCA_000750925.1 Pseudogymnoascus sp. VKM F-4518 (FW-2643) | reverse complement strand
ATGTTGACACTGGCATCGCTGACTACTGCCTCAAGTTTACACTCGCTGACTGCTGCTCCACAACCAACCACGTAAAGGCCGGATGGAGCGGCATCTGAGGTTAGATGACGATTGTTTGTCTACAATCCCGGTAGTATTCCCGAATAAGCGCCTCGAAACAAAGGTGAACGGCAACAACCTGCAACACAGGGATGGTCGCGGTCGCGATGGCCTTCGAGAGGGATCTCCGCTTCGATCTCAAATCGTCCCTTCTCTCGGAGATCAGCCTAGACTGAGTACATCGAGCCAGTGGTTGAGCATCATATCCCGCAGAGGACGCAGCTAGCCGATCTTATCTGTCCTCGCGTCACAGGTATCACACCGCAGAATGCTGTCAAGCGCCGCATTCGGGTCGCCGGAGTCATGCTTGCCCTCTGCAAATGTCGTGAGGTTCCCTCGCGATACCGTCTTCGCGTCGCCACTCCTCCACCAAGTATCTTCAAAGAAGAGTCCCCTGAGCTCGGACCTCTCGATCCCTTTTTCCCCCTTGAATGCAGCAAGAAGCAGGAATCACGATGATGACATAAGGAACTGAGGTAACATACTTGATAGGTAAGCGGGCCATACAAGTGAGCGGGCCACGCCCCCCCCATTTCTTACTTCTCAACATTCTTGAACCACCATGGCTCCACCAAATCAAGCCCAATCAGGCTCTAAAGAAGGCCGAATTGCTTTGGCGATCAATGCGTAGAGTATACGGAGTGCAGCTGTCTCGTACGATATACCACGATCAACTCTACAGGCGCGTCTTCAAGGACGCGCTCCGCGACACGAAAAACGGTCTGCAAACCTCAAGCTTACAGATACGGAGGAATTAGTCCTTGTTCAATGGATATTATCTATGTCCGATCGAGGGCTACCAGTACGTATTGCTCATATTCGACAGATGGCAGATTTACTCCTTCAAAAACGGACTGGCTGGGGCGAGGGTCAGGCCTGTCAGGTTGGCCAACAATGGGCCTACAACTTCGTACGACGGCATCCTTCCTTACACACGCGTTACAACCGTAATTATGGCTATCAACGGGCTAAATGTGAAGATTCTACAATTTTACGAGACTGGTTTCGGCTTGTACAGTACCGGAAAGGGTTTCCGCAACAATTTGGCCAGCTCTGACAATGGAAAGGGCAGCGATCTGATGGTTACCACCCGGTAATACCAGCTGTTGACCACATACCTCAATTTTCTGCTGCAAAGTGCCACCACGCGTAAGTAAACCACCACGACCACGTAAATACAACATGGCGCTATAGCGGCAGTAAACTCCTAAGCTCGTGCGGGCTTACCACCGCAGGGGTACGTTTCCGGTACCAGAGGTTGAAGATGTAGCTGCCGATATCAAGACTTGGGAAGAAGGCAACCAAAGAGATCTGAGGAAATTGGCTGCACTAATCAGCAAAATTATCGGTGTGGTGAAGGGATGTGGTGGAAATGCTATTGTCAAGTATGATATACTGGGAGATAAACTGGTAATTTGGAAGGTGGACAGGAAGAAAATGTTGCCAAATGACTTGTATTCCATATGGGAGGATAGGGCCGATTCCGAAGCTTCTTCGAATAATGATTTAACCAGGCGGTCCTAGAAAGCCTCGTTCCAGAGGATGTCCTTCGTGCTAAAATTGAGGCGCGTAATCTTACCTTTTACAACGCTGCGCACGACGCTGCCATTATGCAACTTGGCCAGATCATAGCTGATGAAAGAAGTGGTATCCTTCAAACAATCAACCACTATTTTGCGGATACGCTGGCGAAAACACGTGAAGAACGAGTCTTGAAACGGCGGTGTCTACGAGCTGTGATACAGGACAGGGCAAGCATAAAATCGTCGTGGGACCAAGGAGCTCGCCATAGTGGAGTACTTACAATATGGACTGTCCTACAGTACACGCGGCAACAACAATACCCTCGTCAGAAGCCAAAACGAAGCTGCAACTAACTATGTGGCTGAAAAGCCTCCCTTCCCATTCAAGCAAATACCTCAAAGCAGTAGTTGATCGGGTGATGCGCCGCGGCTGCCAAGAGCCAAGGGCGTCGTGAGCTGCAGCTAAACGTCTCCAGGGATGAAGAGTCGCTGGAGTGTACGATGAGCGAGTACGGTAGAAAAATTCGCGGTACAGCGAGAGCGATGGGCGTAGGGTCACCAGGCACACCCTGATCATGGCTATCTGCACGCAGTTGGAGGGCTGTATCGCTGAAGGTATGATATGGGGGGGCTGTAGATTCGTCGTCATTACATATCATACAGTCTAGACGGGAACAGCCGCGCGAGACCCTGGTGATGGTGAGGCTTGTCCAAGTCTTGTATGCGCCTCGCACCCTCGACAAGCATGGCACACGCGCAGATGGAGAGATTCAGTGTTCACGAATAGGAGACGAAGATCTCTGCAGTTGGAGACAGAACTTACCAGAGTAGATGCATAGCAGCTGACATGCCTCTAGCCACTCACCAGTTGAAGTGAGCAATAAGCTCCCACGTAAGTCCCATTAAGGCAAAAACGCTGCTCAAGACAACGGAAGCTTGTTCCATACGGCAGCAAAGAGTCACTGTCGAGGGAGTTCGTGAATGATATTAAAAGTAGACTACATTGTATGTACGTAGAGTCCCAATATCCTATCCAACAATACCGTTTCTCATCTCTCAATGGCAATATTTTGGGTCCAAAAAGAACGCCCCCCCTTCCCCTGTAGAATACAATAAAAAGACGCCCTCTGTTAATCCGAGAGAGTGCCCCTGCCAGGTAATACATCAATGGCATATCCAAGCCCGCCAAACCAATAAATAAATAAAAATGCTCAGTCCTGGAAATTCCCATTCGGCGGATCGCGGTTCACCGCAAACGCGTATTTTTCGCTATGCGCCTTCAAAAACCCCGGGACATCCTGATTATCCTCGACGCGATCAAAGAACGAATCCCCACGATCAAAGAAGTCGAGGCCATGGCGGACGCGATTGAGGATCTTATCCGGGTTGCGAAACTCGGGCTTGTTGAACTCGACGTGCGAGAAGCTCGTCACCTTGTTCACCATATCCGACAGCGACTTGAGGCAGTAGCTGCAGTGCCACGCCGCGTTCTGCATGTGGTGCTGCTCGTGGGCACCCATGCGGAGCGTGTCGGCCGGCATGGTCAGGTCTGTGCCCTTCCAGAGCATGGCTTGGGGGTGCGTCCAGTCGTCGCCGCGCTGGTACCACTGGAAGCTGTAATAGTACATTTTGCTGCGGAGGGTGACGGCGTCGGGGATTGCGCAGTTTCGCATGGCTGTCAGCGTGTCTGGGCGGGGGATCTCGTCGACGTCCGCGATGATGATCACGTCGTCGATCTCGACTTTCTGCTCGCCTTCGAGGAAGGGGATGACCTGGTCGACCATGGCATTACGTGAGAAGGTCTCGCGTTCCCATGTCGTCTTAAATTCCATCCCTTCATCGGTAAGTGTGTGGCGGATCATTTTGTCGTGATAGGGCGCGTATCTATCCCAGTTTGTCTCGACATAAAGCGTCTTTGGCTCGTCGGTGAATGTCTTTGCGGCCTCAACTATAATGAAATAGTCGACGTGGCTGTACATCTGCCCCAAACGGATATCCAGCCATTCAAGCTCGCGGTTGATCAATACGAGATCATAGATCTTCCGCTTCTTGTCGCGGTTTGGCCATGATTCGAAGCGCCTGAACTCGCAGAATTGCTGGGCTTCATCGATGGTGAGGTATTTGGTTTCGTCCTTTAATTCTGACTTCGCAGATGCTGCGGGCGCAACAGCATTGGTCTCTTTCGGCGCGGCGCTTGTAGTCGATGCGGGATTCGAATCTGGCATGGCTGTTACTGGGGGTTTTGGCGGCCCTGGAGGCTTCGGTGGCCCCGGGGGCATTGGTGGTTCATCCGGCCTGTGGCCATGATGCGGATCGGGTCCCTTGTGTGGGTGATGTCCTAGGTGCTCTCCCCCAGGTCCAAACGGCTTGTCGAATGCAGGATGCGATCGAATAGCAGAGGTATTAGAGAGGAAGAGGAGGAATGCTGTAATGAACGCGCCCACTAGGAGAAAGCGAATCCGCGACTGGGTGAGCTCCATCCTCGACACCATCGTGGAACAGGGGTGTTTAAATCGCGTCGATCGCAAGGTATTGTCGTCGACCAAACGGGGCGCGAGGGGTTATAGAAGATGGAAGACCGACCTTTCGAGGACAAATGGACGTAATCCAAGATCCAAGATTCGAGGACCCTCCAAATTCACAATCCTGAGGAAGAAATGTGGGGAGGTGAGCGTAAGTCGAATTGAGTGAATGAGAGGTTATCAAATCGCAAATCGCAAGCAGCACAAGGCTGATTTTATCGGGTGAGTAAAACGAATGTATGTAGCAGTACGGTACCTGCTGCTTTATAGATGATGATTTTAATTTAACGCTTGTTCTGGCAGCCTTAAGGCTGCATGCATTCACTCCTGATCAATTGGGCCCTACTCGTGATGATACCGAAATTATCATTTACTATTCTACTGAACCTACCAAGCGCAGTTTAACAGTAACGAGAAGGAATAAATAAGGTGTGGATATGGTGAAAGCTGCCACGGCGCCAAGAAGACGGGATGACGCAATCCCCGCTGGCTTGGATCCGTTCGGCCCCTGCTGATCAGGATTCGCGGCCTCTCACTGATCCAGTGGAGTTGAGGTTTACTTAATCCTTCGTATAAACGGGCGATACACTACCTATAATTCCACCTGACAAGAGCCTGCCTCAATGAAGGAGATCGTAAGTTCTCAATAAGTTATTACCACAAGTCATGCTGAAATGTAATAGCAAGCAACATATCCATGCGCAACGAATCTGCTTCCGGAAGACGTCGAGAGAGAACTCCAAAAGCGATTAAAAGTTAACCGCGCAGAAGTTAACTCGACTCCCCCTCACCTAGAGAACGGAGGTTGCCTCGATCCACAGTACAGAAGTGGAGGGCAGTGGCTATCCTCTAGAAAGCTCACATGGTGGTTGCGGTTGTAGTGGATATCTCGATTGAGAGACCGATATGCTTCACGGTCAAATCGTCATTTTATAAGAGACCGATATGCTTCACGGTCAAATCGTCATTTTATATCTACGCAATACGACCTCGCCAATCGCAAAGATGCCTCATGACGATGTAGCTGGCTTCTGCCTAGCTATCCCTACAACGCGAATTTTGAGCAGCATCCTAATGGGCCTTCTCGAACAGCTGAGGTATCGGCCGGTGCCCTCTATAGCTGAGATAGGCTGAAATAAGACAAGAAGGGCCGAGACCTGCATACGGGGCAGCAGCGGATACGAGTGTAAGGGCGTACTGCTCAGCATTCTGCGGGTCGAGGGTCACCAAACAGATCGATGAGAGGCTCAGCGGCGAGGGGGCCGGGGGGAGCACATCTAATCTGCGCCAGCATTGCCATCCTCGACGACTCCAAAACGCACTTCTATATACCTGCCAAACCGCCATCTGCGTTAGCATTGCTATCCTCAACGACTCCAAAACGAACTTCTATATACCTGCCAACCCGCCATCGGCTCGAAACTAAAATCCCAAATCCTGTCAACTTGATCAAAGTACCCAATCAATTATCAAATATCAACTGAACAGATATATCACATATTGCTTGCTATGGTGAGGGTTCATCGAGACCATTGGGTGATGAGAGATCATCGATACCCTAGTGTAGGTAAAACAGACTTCATGTAGTGTAGTGTAGGTAAAACAGACTTCTTGTAAGCAAGCTTCAATCGACACAGACCGAACGTTCTATTCATTACCAAAGTCTAGTATGTGGAAGGTAATTAGGGTTGAGATGGAAGTGTGATGTCAGCATCACTGTCAGCTTTTGGCCTCTAAAATAGCGCTATTAACGGTATGCTCATCACAAGGTATCACGAAGGACAGAGCATGATTCAGCGACATCTGTAAAAGAAAAAGAAAAAGAAATGGTAGCCACGAGGCAGATTTTCCTCTACAGGGTATATACAAGGTCTTTGGGCTCACCTTAACTAATACAAGTACGTCTGTAAACACTGATTCCATGCTAGATAACGTGCCACAGACGATTGGCTACGAGATTTTGAAGGCGTTTTGACAGCCCATCTCTCTGAATTAGTGCACATGAACTATACTAGGACTGCCCATTTTTGTATGAGGTATGGTTACGGTAATCCACTGTGCCTGGATGAGCTAATCCTAAAGAGCACTAATTGCAGATCTATGGCATAGCGACTTCAAATGCTCCATACAGTCTACATAAGACCGACATGTAGCCGATTTAGTCCTGAAAGAGGTAAGGCTCGGTCTGGCCCTGGGATTCATCCGCGGAGGGATACGTCGGCGCTGCAACAACCGTCATCTTCAGCACCGCGTCCTCGTCACGTCCAGTGCCTGTATTCCAGCTTCGCTCAACTGCGTGTCTATCCCTTCTAGTTCCTGTATTCCAGCCTTACCCAACAGCATCAGCGGATCCGTCACAACCTCCCAATCCACCAACTCAATCCTCGTCTATGGATTCGTAATAGATTGCTGGCCTAGCTGTGTCGAGTATGCACTCCGCAGCGCATTATCAAAGAACACAAAATTCACAACCGTCAGTGTAACCAAGGTCAGAATCAGTATCCGCCAATGCACTCTGGCGACCGGCCACCTTGCTTGCGTCATGTTGTGCGTCTCTTGATGATTTGAGAGGGATGATTTCCTGGCTTCGTCTTGCTCATTCTTCTTTTCGAGTATTTATAATAAAAGGCAAGGATGGAAAATGAGACAACGTAAAATGAGATCAACGATGCGAGAAGAACCACACGATATCATCGCGAAAGAAGCACTCCAATGGAGGACGAATAGGCAGGTGACGGCCCCATATGGCCCCACTAAAAGCTTCCGTGGACGTCGACTTGTGATTCGTCAAATCTCCTCGGTGCACGGCTCCTCCCCTCGCCATCTGGACTCCATTCTTCAGGCTGAAAATTAGGGTTGCTGTAATGTGCAGTATTATAGTGACTATTTTTAAACATGCTTGTCTGGAAGATCTGTGCCGATGGATCGTTCCAATCACTGTCGTACTCGTACTTTGAGTGCCGAAACTGGTTGCCCAAACTAGACGGGGGAACTTCAATGGGCTTCACCTGAAGGTTGCGAGTGCGTTGTGGTCGTGATGGTGCGCTATGGATTGATAGCACAGCAGCCGGGACGATTGGCGTGCCAGAGTCCTGGGGAGATACCGCTGATATAGGTGGGACATACTGCATGTTTTGTGTCGACACTGATGTATCGAATGGATAGGTGGGTGTCAAGATAGGCTCGTAGTCGCTGAGGGGGGTATATGTCGAGGGAAAGCTATGATTACCCAGAGCTGCCATAGACAGGCCAGGTATGTTCACTGTACCGGGCAGGTTAAACGAGTTACTAGCAGCGGACGCGCTATCGATGATCTGTTGCTGTCGTAGAGATCGGGAAGCGTTGGTATACTTAAATAAGATATCATAGTGGCCAGGTCGGTAAAGCAGGTGAACGATGGGTCCAGCAGGGTTGATTGGGATGCCATTATCATCCTCGGCCCGGATAAGATGACTATTAGCGTGTGTGCCACTCCTGTCTAGATAGACAATCTCGACGGCGATACTCATTGGATTCATGACGTCAATCAAAATGGTTACCCCTAGATTCTCAATCTCTGTGTTCAGAGGCTCTAGCATGTCCTTGCAGAAGCTGCCGACCCCGTCTGGAATGAAGTCTTGGTTAGTGACAAGGACAGGTTGATGTAGGTTCGAGAATACGGACCTCGCCATCGACAGTTGGCATTGTCAAGCAAAGGTCGATAGTGACTGTAGGTCTGACATAACTTCTGCGGAGTAGTCAGTAGTAATTCGTATGCACAGCTGGGACGGCCTACTGAAGCTTTGGCCACATAGCCTGGATCAACCTTTGCGTGCTCCTCTCTGATATCGTGGCTGCTCTTCTCGCCCGCCATCAAAGGTCCCTGCATTTCAGTGAGCACAACTCCACGCCAAAGCGAATAGCTACGGCCCTACTTTCAAGTCTGGTTGATACCCTCTCGCGGACGCCTCTTGGGCGGCCATATCGTCCGTGGCTGGTGGGGTATCCATGGTGCTGTTGTAGCGCTGTGTCTGACTCCCGAAGGAGCCAACATCGCTAAAGTTTAATCCTAGATTCGACGTCGCAGCCTGCAAATTATACTCACCGGGTAGGCTATTGTCTGATATTGACGCGGCATAAGCAAGGGACGAGAACAGTATCCCTTGCCGCGGAAACATCTCCCCGCGAGAGACTGGAGTCTATTCACTTATTTTAGAGCACGAAGGAAGGTCTAGGTAGCAGGTGGTCACTGGCGAGGTGAGCGACGAAAGGAACCAAATAACAGTTCGACAGTGATGCGCGTCTGCTCTTCGATATGGAGATATTGAATTGTTGAAGTAGTACTGTATATTCCAGGGGCGAGTTTTCTCTATGTGTATATATTCCACCTGTCTCTCTTGAAGCTCTTGTTGGAAACGCTGCGACAATCCAGGCCCCAGCAGGCAAAAAGGATCGCCGTCACGTGCGGTGATTCTGGCCCATGTTTACCCTGTTGGGAGGTTCCCAAGCTTGTCGTCTCTTGCATACACGGACCAGATCCCTGTTGACACTTCTGCATCTGGCATCTGCATGGTTGATCATTGGTTGTCGACGATCCACTGCCCTGTATCAAAGAGAGACAAGGCAATACCCCGATGTAGGAGGATGAAATCCGCTAATGGAAAAAGTCACCATGAGTCCCTGCGGGCGGAGTTAACTCCATATAGGTAAGTACCATACCCATACCCATGAGAGTTCAACTCGTTCAATGCATTGCCTTGGGTGCCTAGTTCTGCAAGTGCCCCCGATTTAAACTGTCTTGATCCTCGCTCGGAATGCGATCCGCGCTCCCCATGAAACACATCAACGAATACATGAACTATACCGCCACTGCAATTATTTGTCAGCAGATGCAGCCACGTACTGTACAAGTGCGACGGAGAGAGGAGTTGCGTACCCCCCAACATTACTATCTCCACGGCGACATAACGTTCACAGAGACAGTAGTAGCAAAGACGACGACGACGATGCAAGCCAAACATGTAGGGGAGGTCCGCTGAGTCGCTGTCAGCGTTCGCATGACGACGGCGACGACGATGGCATTGTCCCTTTTAAATAGGAGACCCAGTATGGTGACTCCAGGCTTGGTCGGGTCGCGGAACGGAGGTTGTAGTAGCCGTGACTAGCATTGCATGTGTGCGTGTCCCTTCGTCCTCTTCACCCCTCTCATCCCTATCCCCTTTTCGTTTCCTCCAATGACGGCTGAGAATCACGACAGAGGAGTGTGAACGAGCGACAGTACTTCTCCAATCGAGATTTGTGAGCCTCTGCTCATTGGATAGCTTGAACGCAGGACCCCTTGACGATGCATATCCATCCCAACCATTGGAGATACGTCCGATGAATTCTGCTTCCTATATACTGAGAGCAAGGTGTTTTCTTATCGCATCGTGTCACCTACGACATTGCCAAAGTTGGCCTTGAAGTGGGCGTAAAGGTCATCGTCAGGCTTTTGGGAGGATGTTCTGCTGAAATGTTAGCAGTTGCTAAAGATATGGGTGTCGTCGGTGCATCATGTTGTCGAGGGGGAAGGGATACCCTGGAGTGGTTCCGCCTCGGGTGTCAGCTCAATTTCTACAAACTCTTCAGTCACGTGCTTTTGCTGCTATATTCCAGCGACAATTAGGTAGTCTAACCATGCATCGGAATAACGTTTTGTTGGTGGACTGAAATTCTTGATAATTAAGGCTTGTCAGTATAAAAAACGTCATGAAGTGCACCACCTTTGAACCACGCTTTGTTCTTTCTCCAAGCATGCTCTATAAAATCTCTCCCAATCTCAACAACCTTCTGGATCTCTTCCTTCTCTCCCCACCCAGTCACTCTACACGGCCAAACAATCAAATGTACACCGAATTGTATCGCCACGCGGTAAGCAAATTCGTTATCAATTGAGCCATAGCCTCGCATGAAGGATGATAAGAAATAGAGAGCGGCGTCGATGTTGCGGAAATGCTTCAGTAAGAAGAGCTCCGCGAACATTTGGCCTAGATCGCAGGCGGGGTGGGCAACTTGGGTGAGTTCCCAGTCGATAACGAAGAGGTCTAGGTTATGTGATAGGCTGGCGAGTGGTTTGTCGGCGAGTAAAATGCTATAAAGGACAGCGATTAGTATACTTATCAGATATTATGACTTTGAAGAGGATTGAAAAAAGGGGGAGGGCGTATGAGAAAAGGG
>JPKC01000479.1:0-16205 GCA_000750925.1 Pseudogymnoascus sp. VKM F-4518 (FW-2643) | reverse complement strand
CGCGGGACGGCTCTGGGGTGCGGGGGCGGAGGGGGGGGTGGCGGCGACGAATTGCTGGGTTGGGAGCGCGAGGGTTCGTGCTGGTGTTGCGTCGGGGGTTTGCTGGGGCTGGGGGTAGGGTGCGGTGTAGGGCGCGGTTGGTGCGCCTGATTTCGGGGTGATGATTACTCGTTGGGTTTGAAGGAGAGGTGGGGCCATTGCGGGTTGCACGCTCTCCACTGGTGCGATCGGTGCTGTTGGAGGTTCGGCGGTGGACGCTGGGAGGGGGCTGGATTCGGCTGGTGGAGTGAGGTGCGAGGTAAGTGGTGGTGCTGTCTTTGTGACTTTGACGGGAGCATCAATCATCGGAACGTCTGGTGCGTTCTTCATGGGAGTCGGCTGAGTAGTCACTGCGCTTGGCTCATTCTGGACTGGCTCAATTGACAGATTGGAGTTCGACGTGACTGGTGGCAAAGACGCTTCAACAAGAGCCCCAGCCATCTGAACATTTGCTGTGTTTTCCACAGGTTTCGACTGGGGGGCCACTGTGCTTCCAGACGTTGGTGTTGCCGGTGAGTTGAGTAGAGACCTCAACGCCAAGTTTGACTTCGCGGATACAGACCTTGCCAGAGGCGATGGCACAGAAACCGCACCAGGTCGAGCTGGGCTGGCTGCTGGGCACGCTCCTGTTCGGGACCGCTTCTTGGGCCTATGCGCCGTAGCTATGCCAGTCTGTGCTTCAATCTTCTGATCAATATGCCTCTCGATATGCCTCTTCCGTTCCTCGCCTTGCAGCCTGTGATAACGCGACGTTGGCTTCTGGCTACACCACTTTTCCATTTTCGCCCTTTGTGCATCTCTATCCAGCTGGTAGAACTTCCCACCCTCAGCCTCCCCGCCGTTCACACTGTTCTTGTCTGAGATAGTCGTGCTGCTTACCTGACTAAGATGGCCATATGCATTTGTCAGGTCCTTAGCATGCCTACTACAGGATGCCTCCGCCCCATTGCCCGTCGCCATGGCTGGTGTGACATCGGAATATCTGCCATGTTTGCTCTGAGCTCGCGGTGGCTCCCGATCTTCTCCACTCCGGCGCATCGCTTCGGTCAGATCAGAATCCCCTCTCGAGTTCGCCGTCTGTCTCTCCTTGGCCTCTTCGGCCTCTTTGGCCTCTTGCCGCGAAAGCCTCAGCTTCTGAGCCCTCGCGTCGCTCGTGGCTTTATCAGATCTTCTTGCCGTAGGTTTCACTTCAACTTTCAGAGGCGTATGAACAAGCTCGCCTCTTTTCTTCTGTTTCTCTACTTGTCTAGCAAAAGCCCAAGATTCCAGTTGATCCACTCTCTTCCTATTATATTCGATGATGTTCTGCCCCTTAGCTGCCGCCTTTTCAGCAACTATTCTTTTCGCCCCTCGGACGGCCCTGTCAATACCGGTTCCTTGATTGCCCCCGCCGTAGTCTGAGTCGACGACACAAATACGACAATACTCCTCTATCTCCGTGCGCGTGAGGTCCTTGAGATATTTTTCTAGTACGCACGTATCGTAGTTCACCCAGCATCCACCGGTGGAAGCAGGGTAGTTTCCAATTGTGGATCGTCCGTCGCGCGTTTCTGGAACGACTTTGACTCGAAAAACTCCATGGGCTTGGATGACACCGTACATGGCGTGCTTATTTATGGCTTTAATTTCGGAGGAATCTTTCCAGTAGCCGATAAGTACATCCCTGCACTTGACTACATACTTGGATCGCTCTCTTGGTGACACCCCCAACTGGCTTGGAGGACCAATACTGCTCGGCGTTCCGTTTGGAGACATTGAGAGAGGAGAGTCCATTCTAGGCTCCCTAGAAGCGCTGGGTGAAGGCTTGCCGAACGATCCCCGACGTATGCCACTGCTGAGCTTGCCTTCATTCGATTTGCGAGGCGTATTGTTGTTGGATTTCCGTGCACTATTCCCTTTGTGTTCGCTTTGAAAAGTAAACTCAGTAGCCGCCGCAGTCGCTTTTGCATCGGCAACGGCGCTCTTGTCGCGGGCGTCTCGTTCTTCGGGGTCTTCGCCCTCTCTCCAAGTTTTCACTCTAATCCGCACATATTCTGTAAGTTCCTTCCTGGTAAATCCCTCGAGATGAGGATCCAGTATCCAATCATTTAGCTTCACCGCCCATGTTCCGGTGCCTGACGGGAAGTTTCCAATATACTTTGAGCCATCCTTACGCTCGCGGTACTTCCGGCCACGCAAAGCAAATTTTGGATCTAAAAAGCCGAACACGACGTGTTTTTTCTCGTCAACTGGCTCATCCGACAACTTCCACACGCCGATAGGCACACCATGTTTCATCTGATCGCTTTTCCAGGTTGGAAACTGCTTGCCCTTCATCGTCCACCCAGGAGTTGCATTCGCTAACTCATTAGACTCAGCGCCATTTTTCAAACCCGCGAGATAGTCGATATTAGTAGTATTCCGCTTGCGTTTCCGAGATTGTAAGGGTTCTTCGACCACATCTTCGGCTTCATTGAAGTCTGTGAAGATAGTGCTAGGCTGAGCACCAGAATCCATGACATCCGTAGGCGCGGGCGGCTCTTCTGACGACTTGGTCATTTCGGTGTTAGTTTCTGCCGGAGGAGCTGTCGCAACAGATGTTGAAGTGACTTGGGTGGAAAGGGAGGTTGACCCAGCCTGCCTTGAATTTGCGTGCGCACGTGATTTGGCGTCGGATTATATGACACGTGAATACATGTCACGTGTCATATGCTACAGGCGGGCAGTCCAGGGGCCTGTCGACGGAGCTGCGGTTGGTTATTGCGCACTTCCTCGCGGACATATCACGTGAGTCTAGATAACGCCATTCGTAAACAGATTCGCCGGCACGTCGGACCTTTGAATGTCTCTCAATAGTTTCCTACTCTGTGGTGTGGCTGGTCTGTGGCTAAGAAACGCGTCAAAGGTGCTCGTAGAGCCTCAGATCCTGGCGCGGTCACCTTCGATTCTCCAGCATTTGCCCGCCGACGGTGTCAACGCGAAATTGGCTTGTGAACACTCTATGTCTTTCCCTACTTGATATCCCCCACCTACAAGATGGAGTCCAGTTCGTCTTGCATAGTCTAATCCCTAGGTTACCAGATCACAACTGGCTCCTCGTTCTTTCGCCATGACCAACCTCTCCAGATCAGAGGTCATCAGAAGCAAACCAATAGGGGACGGTTGAATGTGTTTCGCGATTCAATCAAATCTCCGTGTGAGAGGCTTGAGATATCTACTCCGTGGACGGATTGCAATACATTGGCCATGAAGGTACCACAGTGGGCTGCACAGTGTTTGATATAATCTGCGCCCTAAAGAACCATCGCTTTCCACGTGACTGTCAAGCGCCATGGACGCCCTTAATCCGTTTCACCATCGGCACCTACTAGTGGCTGCCGATTTATCTGGCTTTTTGCACCCGACGCCGTGGGCAGATGAAGAGAGATTTTGTCCTTAATGTACAAAGGCTGTCTTGGCCTGATCAGCTCAAAACTATGCAAGAGGTTCAAGGGCGAAGAAAATTGTTTGCCGTGATCGAGTGATGAGTGGTGGAATGTTCGCAGCTGCAAGTGGTATCCGCTGGGGGAAGACTTGAGGGCAACAAGAGTGAGTGACGGATATGTTTTCATCGTCTCAATGGCAGACAGATGGTTATAGGGATATACGAAGAGCGCTTTGTCTTCAATGTTGACACTGTGGCCTGCCTTGACAGCTGACCATCTTGACCGTCCCTCGTCGGGAGCCAATCGTTGTCCTTTGAACAGTTCGAACAGTTTGACAAATTGCGTTAGCCGTGATCAACTTATAGCCATTTCCCGCTCCCCAACTGAATCTCCAAAATTCTCTTATCCATTCATTCACGATCCTCGCGACAGCTCATACGTATCGATAATCCACCAATATGACAACAATGGTGGAGGACCGCTGAATTTCAACGTACCCAAAACACGATCGATTCCTTAATTTCATGTATGCGACCTCCAACACGACGAAAGCAGCCGCGCGTAGATTCTGACACGATTGAGACCGCCACGCGCAAGAAGGTCTTCGTGATTTGTGTCTATTGAACTCTGAGCTGAGTTAGCACTGTCTCGTACGGAAATGTCGGCGACGAGGCTCATCAGTGACGACTCCCGGAGCAGACTTCTTCCGCTCCCCGTACGTAACTGGATGTATGTAGATTCATCACTAGCTTAGCGGATGATGCCATGGCGTCCCTCTCTGAAAATGCGGGGGCATAAGACATAGTGCGTCACCACTCTTGGTCCGCCTGTGGAAAGGAAAGTGATCGTCATGTGGCACGTCAGCGCGAACTTTAAGAGTTTCTCATCCGTAGTTTCCTTCCACGGAGTGTGTAATTCTTTCTCTCTAGCTTCTAGCAAATCACGCTGGGGCTTTCACCCAGTGATTGTGGGCCATAATACCCTCCTCCATTGATGACGTTGTGTTACATGCCGCCCCTCACAGTGAATGCTGCTCCTCCCTCCCCTGGAATGATCTCGTGCCACCCAGGAATTCCTATATAAACCTCCTAAGCCATCTCGGTCACCTCACGTCTTTTCATTTTGTCTCAACTCACAACTTCTGAACTAATTCTCTATCAAGCTACGGTCAAAACTAAACGTCTTGCAAACACCAAATCATCACAATGGATTCTATCAAGCAAGGTGCCAACTACGTCTCGGAGCAGGCCCAGAAGGCCACCAGCGGCACTTCCAAAGAGGCCAACAAGGAAGTCGCCAAGGACAATAACTCCGCCATGGGCACTCGGTAATCCCTGCCACGTTTGATTATGGCTCAAATCGCATGCAACTAACACTCGTTATAGTGCCTCCGCCGCCAAGGACGCTGTTGGTGACAAGATCAACGAAAGCAAGCACGATGGCAAAGCCGAAGCCCACAAGCAGCAGATCTAAACTGTCTCTGTAGAAGGAACAGATTCAAGGAAGCAGATACAATCACGGCTTTGCTTGCTGCATGAAATGCAAACTTGAATACCCCTAGATAATAATACATTCTTTGGCTCGTCCATATTGGACCAAGCAATTCATCAGCTGTTCACGATGGTTCGGAACAACTATTTCCCAAGTCCCAAATCGTATTGGGATGTCACGTGATGAGTATAAACAAATATATCCGTAAGAGGTGTTTGCATCACTACTAGATCTGATGAGTAGAATATCTGCTAATAATACGGCCATTTATCTTCCAAGAATTCCCTTGTGCTACGTAAATTATCAAGACGTTGCATGACGCTCGTCACCCTGGTAACTTTGCTATTTAGCCAACTCCTGTCAAGCCGACGCCAGCTTCGCGAATGCTCTAACAATCTTAATATGTCTCTCGAGTGTATGTTGCAGTGTCTGTCGCACTGTGATAGTTGCTGCATTTCAGGTTGGATGAGTATCCCAGTGCAACTTGCTGGCCAGGACGCGATTTTATCACGTGATATTGATCGAAGGCTGGTGAGAAAACGACCCGGAAATCCAGTAACCGTCGTTCGACCCCAACAACCATCGAAGCGCATATCAAAGCTAGCTCTGTAGTAGCTTGACGTATCTCTGATGCGGGTGTCTTCTTGCTGTCCTTTCCATACTGACGCTTCCCTTCCTCGTGAGACCAGCCACCTTTCCGTTTCCGATTTGAAGATAGAGTTCCCAGTACCGCTCGTGGACGTATGAATTCAGCTCGTTCAAAGTCAATCCAGGTAATTCCTCGTCGATCCGGGTCAACGAGAATGTTACGAGCTTCCGAATCACCCTGCAATACTCCCAGCTGATGTATGGTGACGCGTATACATATGGGCTAGGCTACCACAATAATTATGGTCGCTTTGATACTCAGACGTGGGTTGCGTTGAAGTGTGGCGCTGATCAACAAATCTTCTATAACAAAATAAACAGCGCTACTACAGATGTTTATATTCAGCTACGTAGCTCTATTACTTGAGGATTATACCTTACTAGTGTATAATTCACATTAGATGCTCCTATAGCTGTCTTTATTTAGTGCTGCAAATATATTAATATTATATTAAAGAAACTTGCAACACCTTTAGGGCCATTCCTGAGAATAAGATTACTCGCTCGACGTGACACGTTGTAATTATGTACAACTGTCGCTATCAAGGTAGGTCTAGATCCGGGCACTTCTTAGCATTAGCATAGAAGATACCCCCGATCTGCTTAATCACTCTGCACCGTTCCTCCATGCTGTACGCATTCTGTATCATACCCGCACCCTTCTCACCCGCACCCTCCAAGGTCGTCTTCAAAACCCACACGCCACCTCCAGCCGGCCAACCAACTTTGAGGAAGCTATTGGAGGGCGCAGGGTACTCGAGCCGTGACAAGTGGTATGCCTCTTCGCTCCTCCACCATGTAGCCCCTAACTGGCGCACTGTGACCGCTGGAATAAGCATTTGCCATTTCAACAATGAAATACAAGTGTCGTCGGATTTATAGCGCCGTTAGGGAGGTTGAAACTTACTCCTATTGCAGTGTGCCTCCTCGTCGGAATTAGAGTCGGCATCAGATGCAGACGGCCGCTCCTTGTTGCGGAATCGGTCAAGCTCTAAGAAGTCGAGCTCAACTCCAAGGCAGGAACTCAAGGCGTAAATGCCGCCCTTTGAAGGCCACCCAGTGACGGTAGCGCCAGGACCCGATGCAATTTTGATTCTGAACTCGATCGAGGGCGGAAGGTCTGGGGAGCTCTCGTCGCTGGCCAAGAGGTTGCCAGTCAAGGCCATTGTTGGTTGTGTTGCAGTTGGTCTCAAGTGAGGGAGCACACGACGTGTTAAAAGAGCGAGTGTCGCGAAGACGACAAAACATAGAAGTAGGGTTGTCATTATCACTCTTTTATGGGCAGACCGTCACCTAGCTGCGCCCATGACCTATTCCCTCCCGGCGTAAGCAAAGTTCGTTATTGAACGCCCTGGCAACATTGAATGAAGATATCGCTTGAAGAAAAATAAACCGATAATGCACCTTCATGCCCTCAACAGTGATGTAATGCCACTGCCCTATGAAGATTTTTGGGCCGCACGAGTACCGGGGTGATAACGGGTTGGCGGCGGCTTGCCGGCGGATTGGAGGCGGACTGGATCGGCGGCAGGTTTTAGTCCTCGGTTGCTACCGTTTCCCGTTGGAAATCGCGTTTTGGCGCAAGATAGATTCAAGTATAGGTGTGAACTAACGCCAAGGGGGTTACCGCGTGCGGCCCGCCAGAGTATATAAGCGAGTAGCGTCGCAGTGCCTTCAGGCGCACCTCCCCCTTCGGGACTTTCGGGGGTGTGGGCGACTTCGGGGCTATTCGTCCATCCCCACCCAACAAGTCCAAAAAATATATATATCACGTCGAAGACCTTATTTCTAAGACCTGCATGCAGTATGCACTGGATGAGAACATGGGTGTCTGCGAAGCGTCTCTGCAGCTATCCCATCGCTGATGAGGCTTTCGGTTCAAAGAAGTGAGATATGTGCATCATAGTGGAACCAAACCCCCCCCAATTTACTTTTACACGTGTGTCTGCAGCGGAGAAACCGAGGGTGGCGGCTGTCATACAGCGGGCCGCCAACAAGGTGTGGGTTGAGGGAGTGGAGCATCGGACCGGTTCAAGTGCGCTATTGCAATGGGCTAGAGACCAGAAATTCTGGATTCGAAGGCGAATAGGATCATTGATTGTACGACGTTGCAAGCTCGAAAGATGCCTCAAGCGACGGTGGCGCCGCACGCCTGACTCAGCTAAATTCTTGCCCAAAGTCAAGCCGTACATAGTCCTGGCTTGTGCCGGCACTGCTCAGGTTTCAGATCTCACGACCAGTCTCCGAGACTTCCCCGCCATAGTCAAACTTGATGCCTAGGCTTCAAAAACCTGGCGTTTATGATATGCAGCCCAGTGGAGGGCTGAATGATCTCTTGTGCGTATATGATGTTGGTATAAATACCTTCCGGTCTGGAGATCCCTCACCCTATGTTATCGATGGTCTCTTACAAGTGTGCAACTGAGAAGCCGATATCTAATCAAGCCTAGACAGAGGTGGCCAAGGGACGGTGTAATAAAATAAGATTGTAGCATTACTGAGCTATCTAGCTGAGGCTACGTAGTAATGAGGGGCTGGGTTGAGGACGTTTCTCCGATACTTTGATATATGCCTCAGCAAGATTCTACTACTTTCGACGGGCATGGTCAAAGGTGCCCGTGGAAAATCAGGTACCTGGTTTAAAGGCGAATTCCGTTTGCCCTCCAGCTCAAGATCCAAGATTCTCCTTCGCCATATCCTTTAGCTCTTGTAACACTCTATCGAACTCTGCATTTTGGTCCTTCGCAGCAGTATCGAACGATGCAGTAGCAAGCTTTCCGTGGGTTGAATTTTCCTTGATCCATTTCTTTAGTGCTGGGCTTTTGGCCTGCGAGTTGACCTGTAACACAACATCGAGGTGCTTTGTCGATGCATCGTAACGGCCCGCATCGATGCGGAGCTGGAAGTCAGCGTCCTTGGTTTTGGATGGAATGATGCGGTTGCCTTCCACGGCTGAAGCTGAGAATTTTGAAGGAGCACTCTTCAGAGCTTGCGCCTTTTGGACGAAGGCTCCCACGGCTTTGGACATTTTTCGTCGGCTGAATTTCGCTGAACTGGGTATATATTAATTAAATCCCCCCTGGTGGGGATTTCAGACGACTCACAACGAAGGATATAGAATTAAATGGCGCAAGGATGTATGTGGGGCGGTAGCAATTTGTATCGAAGAGATGCAACGATTGATAATTACTGCTTGGACTGCTAGTGTTTGAAAAAAATACCCTTCATATTGATACGTTATCTACCCTATTATATAGAATATGCATTGAAACAGTAAGCAGCACGAAGAGCTAACAGCGGAGCATGAGACCAAACAAAATATAGCGATATACCGAAGGATATCTTTAGAATAGTTTGCTACATGACCCGTTTCAAAAATGTCCACGGCGGTTGGGCATATCATGGTGCAGAATTTGAAATAGATTGAGCGCTTAAATCCCAAACCACTGGCCCATCTATACCGTCTAGGCAATTACAGTCTCAGTCCTCTCCGCCTCAAGGAACCCACGTTTATCTCCTCGAGGTCGGTGCGCTTGGGCACGCGAGTTGGTGTTATGCAAGCCCCTGCATTGAAGGCAATACTAAAAGTCCGGGTGAAGCGGCGTGACCAACGTGCTTCGATACATTCCATCTTATTTACAATGTATTAATAGGGCTCCAATGGAAAAGCCAGAACGGTTTTGAAGCGCGCGCATACGACTAGCGCGAGGGAAGCGAGGCTCTTCAGTGGCCGTTGCGCGGATCACGTACCCTCCCCACGCCGTTTCAACGATCGTGTTTGTAATCCTCCTCACATCCCTCAACCAACCACTACCGTATGATTGTGACATTGAAAACACCCTCCGCTTCAGCTGCTCGCCAGTTTATGAGTAGTACCAAAATAGGATGGGTGTCCCAGACAATTCATTGTTCGTTGCCTCGTCATTCTTTACTTCGATCGAACCTCCATGAACAGTCCGCCCTTCACGCCAGATTCCATAGCACGAAGCAGACAATGAAACTATTAGAAGCAAGTCGTAAGTGCTACTGTTCACAGGCGCAATGTATTTTGCCAATGCAGTACCCTAATATGTGTCTAGAGCTTGATCCTCATAACTACACAAGCGGTCGTTGGTTGCGTCACAACAATCAGGAGATTGACTCGCGCTATATTACTTTTGATTTCGACGCGCTCTGCAGGAGGGTTATTGAGCTCTGTACTGGAGCTAGTTCTATAGCGACATGCGACAAGAAAGAAGGGGGTTTCAACAGAGTCTTCATATTCACCACTAATAATGCGGAAACAGTCGTGGCAAGACTACCTTTCGCACTGGCAGGACCACCTGGTTTGGCCACCCATTCTGAAGTCGCAACCATCAAGTATCGTGAGTCTTCAATCAACAGCCGCAATAGAGTACAATACTGATCACCATCTATGTTTTAGTACAAGCCAACACCAGCATCCCAATACCTAACATCCTTGACTGGAGCGATGATCCCTCAAACGCCATTGGCAGTGAATACATCATCATGGAACACGCTGTCGGTACTCAATTACATCAGAAATGGCCGACTATGGCTATCGACCAGCAAATAAGTTGTATAGACTCTATCTATCGGAAGCTGAAAGAAGTGGTGGACATCAAATTTCCGGCTTATGGGAGCGTGTATTTTGCCGATATTTCGCTCGACTCTGCATCCAAGCGACCTTTAAATCAGAACTTCTCTATCGGGCCTCACTGTGGCGCTAGGTACTGGGACTGCAATGTTGGCGAATCTATATATAACCACAACACAAAACCCAACCGGGGACCGTGTAAGTTTGTCATGAAGCTTCTCCGCTTTCGTTGAACTTCAAAGTATTCACAAGTCTCTTTAGGGGATGATCTTACTGCATACTGTAACGGTCTCGTTGATACTGGTGTCTCTAAAATCCCGCCAGTCGATTCTGCGCTTCATAGCCTGCCGCGCTATCACGGATCTGTTGAGACGCACCTTCGTCTTCTAGAACTCGGTCGCGCCGTCATAAATAATATGTCCAACGACCAGCGGGTTCGAGACACGGCTACACCAACGTTGTTTCACCCTGATCTACACAAAAGAAACATATTTGTTTCTGATGAAGACCCCAGCGTGATTACAGGCATCATTGATTGGCAGTCGGCCAGTATTGAGCCAGCATTCTGGTATGCAGACGAAGTACCCGACTTTGCAACAACTTTACCTCACCCATCGCTCGAGAATCAACTTGAGCCCAACAGTGAGCGATGTGCGAAGGCATTTGAAGTTTGCACTCAGTTCCACGTTCCAAAGCTGGCTCGCCCTAGAGTTATGGATGACGCCCTTTTCCGGCCTTTCCGCTATTGCTACAGGACGTGGAAGGACGGTGCGGTGGCTTTTCGCCATGAGCTAATCAAAACATCTGAACGCTGGAAGGAGCTTGGTCTTATGGGTCCCTGTCCATATCCCGCACCTACTCCGGAAGAGCTAGCCGTCCACCAGAAGGAATATAAATATTTTGAGGCGGCACATGACTTGAGGAATAACCTAGCAAGCTTGCTCAATACTGCATCCGACGGCTGGGTCCCGCGAGAAGACTGGGAAGCGACGAAGTTGGGCAACAGAGAGCTGTTCGAGGTGATGCTGCAAACTGTTCTAAGTATCAAAAGCCCTGATGACGATGAACCACTAAAAGATGAAGGAGACGTGAGGGAAATTTGGCCCTTTGATTTATAACAGCGCCATTAACGTTAGTTCTTTCCAGCCGCAGGCTTTGCCATATGACTTAAATCATTCTCAATAAGTTGGTAACTATTTTGTTACGGCCCACGGCAGGAACGAGAACAAGACGGCGCGTCCGTTCCTGCCAGAGGAGCGGGTCCACATAATCAATAGACAGACTTACACACAACTTCATGAGCCTGTTATGCTCCGTGACTCTGTGACATGTCTCTCCTCCGCAAACCTGCTCTGCCTGGGTAGTGAGCGCAATCTAAATTGGTGAGTTGCTTGCCACGGCCGAGGGCTAAGGCATGAGGGAGAGGAGTCGAGAAGCCGACGTAGGCGTGGACGGAATAAAGCTGATCAACGCCTGGTGATTGCGCCCCCCCCCGGTTGTTCTGAGGGCCACGCGGGACCAGGTAAAGTATCAAAGAGCCGTCGAGGCATCGAATCGCTTGGAACGTATCTGGGCGGCTGTCAACAGTTTCTTCTGGGAGCCGCAATGGCCGTATGTCCAATGATGTGAGGCCAAATCACAATTTTTACTACAGCACCGCAAATCGTTTCCACGACGATGAATAACTACGGAAACAACCGGTTGGCGCTTCTGGTAGTGCAACATCAATTGAAGATATGCTGATATGTCTGGGTACTCGAGCCTCGGCGTGCTTGCGAAAACCCTTTCAATTTAGTCACGTACAATACATTCGGAACTATAGCGACCCTCTAGAAACCCAGCGGCCTACAAGAAACGATGTCGATAGGAGCCACAGAGAAACAAAGCCGGACACGTCATGGAAGTTTGGAGTTGTTGAGCATATTCTCCTAATTTCGTATATGCTTCCGTAGTGTGCCACCCTTCTGCCAACCATAATGCTGACCTTGGCAGGCAATTCTTGGCGCATAAATTTGTTGTACCTGAATTCCCCAAGCAAAGAGCAAAAGTTGGCTTAATTAGGCGCATCGTGCGAGGTATCTGGAGAGACTTATGGAGCAATAAGGCTGGTTCGACGCCAAATGGTCCTGTGTCCTTTATAAATTTGCAGCCTGAAGGTATGGCACGTGACAGACCTAAATGCCGATTGATGATGACACGCGTTCATCCTTAAAAGAGCATCCTCTGCTCATGTGAAGGGTTTTGAGATCCGGTTGGCGCATAGTACATTAGATGGTTGAATGTGCCAGGACGAGTCGTGACCAAGGGGTTATCCCAAGGTTTGCAGCCTGAAGGTGTTGGTGCCCGAGTGCGTCGGGGTGTTTCCGATAAGTATCGGGCTGCGGAGAAAGTCACATGGCATTAGGCCCCACCACTTGGCAAACCACGATTACTTCTTGCAAATGAATAAACTTATCAACATCTCGTATGAAGAGATCAGAGGCCATCCAAGATCCGTTCCGAGCAACAATAATGACTCAGTCTTATTGCACGACGAGCTCCGCCAACATAAGTCAACCTGAGCTACGCTGAGGACAACTGGCTAGACATAGTTTCCGTCGTACACCACTTTCCTTCTGCGTCATATCTCCAGCAGATTCACGGCTTTTACGCCACGCCTACTCCCACTTTACGGTATTGTGCCCGGAGAAAGTCGCAGAGGGTTTTTTTCTTCGACCACTGGCAGACAGGTTATTCGCGCCTTAATCAGTTGCTGCGCAGTCTCATCGAAGGGTACTGAATAATAGACCCCTAAATACCGAGAGATACCATACTACTTGTGGCGCAACCGACAAAGGGCTCCGGATTTATCATGTCCGAACAGGTCTGACCAGGTCTAGGAACTCTAAATATATGACCCTAAGCTGATTTATGACATGCAGGAGGCCACCTCAATAGCCAAAACAGGAGTTTATATAGATAAACTGAAAATATTTGAGGCGACGGAAACGGACAGAATCCTATATGCGAAGGGTCACGAAATCATCATCTTCCACCCAAAAAACAAAGAGGAGCAGTGGCGCTATCAGCCAGAACCGGAGGAAAAGATCAGTGTTGCTGCTGGATACGCAGTCCGGGCAGTGAAGACGTGGGTGGCGTGGAGTCAATGAATTGCACGAGTTGACTTCCAGCGAGTTGGCTCATCGAGATCACGACTATAGCATCCTCGAGAGGGTTGCTTGGGAATGCTACGCCAAAACAATGTGTCGCAACACCTCCATCCCATAGACAGCTCGTCTTGATGGCATTGGAAAGGTGCGGACCGCAGATATATTCCAGTTGACTAGTGAGTAGTCCGGAGTATTTGTAGAATTCTATGTACGAAAGTTAGTTTGGCCTTGTGAATATTGACACCTCTTTCTTACCTCGTGGCAAATATAAAACTGGCAGAAAGATTAGATTTCCCTGTTCTTGCGCCATCCCGTTGTCGAGTTGTTCTTTGTATGGGCCTTGTGAGCTGCCAGCAGCCTTGGGATTCCATGTGCCGATATGCGGCTCTGATGAGGCTACAATCTCTTTATAATGTTAGGAGCGCTTTTCGCACTTTAATTGCTATTGCTTACGCGTTGGTGTATGCATTTGATTTTCAAGCCGCGCCTGACTGCTGGTAGATGGGTTACTAATGGCTATGGCGAAAGTTAGTTCTTCCATTCTTCGCGCAATCCACGTACTCACCAACGATAAATTCATCATATTGAAGTGAATTTTGAAGTGCTTCATCAGTCCGTAACTTCTGCAGTGTATCTCGAATAACTGGCGGCCAACTCTGGGTCGAATCTAGTTCAATACTGTCAATAAGGCACTCGAATATATCCTTCCCCATGAGACCAGCGGCCCACGAAGTGGGTGTATAGGAAGTCGCCCATGCAACTATCCCATCTGGACTAAGTTTCTTAAGTCTCTCACATCTCAGTCCCGTGGCTGCCTTTCTTGACTTCACGTCATCGGAATCAAAATCCGAAACTTTTGGCCCGGTAAATATGAGAACGATGTTTCTTCTAAAGACCGCCGGACGCTCTAGTTTCTCATGGTCAACCAAGTGTGCAATAGTTGATTGAGCTTGAGATCTCAATTTTTTACTCGCTTTCCATGCTTCATCCTCGCGGGACGGCCTGAATGATCCAGTCTTCGTCTGGACAGTAGCTGCTGCATCCGAGAGCTTCGTGCCCAGCACGTCCAACACGCGTAAGTCGTCCTTCGCGTATGGTACGTCATTTAGCCCCGCTATCCAAGACTCCAAATCTCGGACTAAGCTACTCAACTGGGCTATGGCGATTGCGGTGGACATGGGGATATCACTGTGAATGGAATGCGGTGTGTTTGAGACTGTGCGGCGCAGAATATTGGCAAATTACCCTACAAGCCTTCTTTATGTGTGCAGAAGTTGTGCGTCGCATGAGTTGGGCAGCAGAATAAGCGAGGGTTAGGCATCCATGGTTCAATGTCCAATTAGCGGGTCCCAAAACGAAGTGAGCAAAAGTAGTGCGTTGTTAAATTATGCGGCGCATGATGTTAGCATCGCGAAGCTTGTGCGCACTTCATAATCCGCATTCCATTGGACTTCTGTTTCTCACTCATGCATTTCTGGCTTATACCACCATCTCCCAATCACGATGCCATCCTGGCTGTTCAGGGGCCAGTGCGCTCCACTTCAATTGAGTTTGTCTTGCTGCTTTGGGAATGAGAACTGGAAAAGTGGACTCTTCCAACCAACGGACTCTGTGAATCGGTCTCGCCAGCATCTCCCTCAACACTGTCTTGCAGATATGTGCTTCTCCCCGCGTTGTTTTCATGCACCCTTAGACCTCCTGGGTTATTCAATCGGCCAATGCATGATGCTGCAACTGTGAGCTGCTGGTAATCCTGAACGAAGAAGGATCGGCTTTCCATAACTCCCCGGCCGCTGTTGGTTTGCAGGGGTATTGGTCTTGCGTTAACACGATGGCAAAGAATTGAGGAATATATAAGGGCGTGCGATTCCCCAGAAGTTCAATAACAAAGCTCTGCAGACTTCGAATTATCCCTCAACTTCAAGCTTCGTACTTCTGTCTATATCTCCTATCACGCATATTAAGCCACCTGCCAACCCTTTACATCGTCATGGCTCCAACAGAGATGATTCAAATCGGCCTTTCGCTGCCCAGTCCACGGCCAGTCACCCCACCCAGTACCCCGACGATGAGCGATGAGGATGCTAGTGAGATTCTCACAGCTATGAAGATGCATCCCACGCCTACAAACCCTCACTATTATCGGTCTGAATTGCTGCCTTTCGCCCAACAGTTCTTAGACGTTCTCAAGTCTCTCAATTCCACGCAGAGCGCCCCTGCAGCCCTTGCTGCCGCAGACGAAGTTAAAGCCGAAGACCCTCCAGAGACATACAAGACAGTCAATGAAGTGTAAGTCTTCCTGTCGCTGAGGCCTTCCCCTGGCTCACAAGATACTGGTGCAGTTGGGATGAAAAGGCGTGCAAGTATGTCATCGAGGAACAACATCAACCGGAAGAAAAAGTTGATGGACTGGATCAATACGTTTTCATAGAGCGCAGGCGTATTAGTTGGTATGTCCTCCCCACAAATAGTACCTGCTAACGAAAGTTTCCAGTCAAGAAAACCGAAATACCAGTGGTCTATATTGACATCAAGTCGAGATTGCTCCGAGATACCTTGAGAGTTATACTTGCACAAGCTCCTGAGATTAGTCTCAACGAGGAAAGCCTCTCCGTAAGCATGCCCTATCCAACAATCACGATCGACTTTCTCACTTCTTCAAAAGGTCGAGCGAAATATCCTCTTCCACTATCTCCCACATCTCGAGGCGTCCTGCAAATGGAATCGCGTTGATCCCCAGGACAGCATCATCCGGGAGCACATTGCCCTCCTTATCGATCATATTAATTTATCCTACGAGGATACGAAAGTACGGCTTGTCTCATTGCTGAAAACGGGAGAGATAACTTACGATCTACTCCCGTTTCTTTTCAAGCC